>JAHKKF010501474.1:0-11358 GCA_019740295.1 Labeo calbasu
ACAAATAAATCTTACATTTTTTTAATGTCATAAAATATAGACAGAGACGAACACAAAATGCTGAAGAGAATAAAAAAAGTTTGAACCCGTTCCTACAATCTTAGTGGTCTATAGCCATTTAAATATAAAATATACATAAAATATTTATAAAATAAAAATGCAAAAAAAAATGCAAAAAAAAAAAAAATATATATATATATATATAAATATATATATATATATATTTTTTTTTAATAAATTAAAATATGTCACAAAATGATATACACAAAAACAGTATTTTTACATGATTTTTATATTTTACAAAACTGAAATAATAGTTTTAAGTGTTCCTTTAATCGCTGAAAGAAATTCTTTGCTTTCAGTATACTGTTTGGTCTGAAATGTCAGTTTCTGTTTGGGTGATGAGTGTCGAGGAGATCTGGTTGAAAATGATTTCTTTGGTGATGATATTCAGTATTTGTACTCACAGGGCTGAAGGGGTCTCTGCTCAGACTGCCTTTACTGTTCAAGCTGCCGATCTCCGTCTGAGAGCTCGACTGGGACATGCCCTCAAAGAACGGCCTACGAAAGAGACAGAAAGAGGAAGATTTGTTAAAATATAAATAAAGAAAGAGTGTGTAATTTTAATGCAGCACTGGCTTGTCTCTCTTTTCTGTGTTCATCACTTAATGCTACACGCTAACCATCTGTCTGTGATCTTTTTTGCACAAAGATTACAGAAGCACAAAAGTCATGAATCAGTGAAATCCTTCAGTCTCAGTTAAAATACTAAATACTCCAGCTTTCTGAAGAACTCACTCAGAAGATAGCAGATTTAAAAAAGTGAACATCCAAAGGGTAAACAACAAAAGACAGACTTCAGCACACATATGATCTTCTTTTATGGTGATTTTTGTTCATTTTGATGCCTCATATTAACACATTCAAAATATGCATACTCATTTTGATTCAGTTTTGATTGTTTATATACTATTATAGCATTTCTTGATATTTTCAAATGGCTTTTACATTTTCATATTTCATTTTAATTTTAATTTTAGTAATTATGATTTGTATTAGAAGTTTTTTTAATGTATCTATTTAGTTTTATATTTTCTAGTTTTATTATTATAGTTTTTATTTTAATTTTAGCAATTCTATGCTTTTGTATTTTTTTTTAATTTTATTTCAATAATTTTAGTTTATTTTTAGTTTTATATATATATTTTTTATTTATTTTAGTAATTCTATGCTTTTGTAATTTTTTTTAATAAATTTAGCTTTAATTTTATGTATATAAACATTTCAAATGTTTTTTGTTTACTTTTAAAGGCGTGGTCTAGCCAAAAATTAAAATGTTCTCATTATTAACAGATATGTATGCTGAATAAAAGAAAAAAACTTCAGTTTTATATTTTCAGTTTTTATTTTAATTTTAGTAATTTTATGCGCTTTTGTCTTTTTTTTTTATTATTTAACTTTCATTTTATGTCAGTTTCAATAATTTTAGTTGCCAGGGCAACATTTCTAATTTTTTTGTTTATTTTGTTTTAATTTAACTTTAGTACTTCATTAAAAGTTTCTTTTAAATTTATCTAATATTTTTTATTTTAATTAAATTTCAGACTTTATATTTAAAATTCATTCACCTAAAATATATTGCAACTCCTTTATAACTTAATTAACACGAAAAGCTACTCATTTGTTTACACATTTTGCATGTTAACACAACAAAAACACATTGTTTGCCGTTTTGTTAAATTAAGACATGGACTATGTCTAAATCAGTGTGTTGAATATAAATCACATTTTTATAAATATTCATATATATTTTAGAAATATTTAATATTTTATTTGAATAAATCAATACATAAAAGGTATAAAAACATACAGTGCTAGTATTACTATTACGAACTTGAATTTTACATTTTAATTTTAGTGACTTTGTTGTGTGCTGTTATTATTTTTACTATTTTTTATATTTCTATTTGGCTTTAATTTTATTTCAGTTTTATTTTTAGCACTTGTAGTACTTAAAAAAATAAAACTTCTGAAATATAACTAATAAAAATAATTTAAAAAGGGTTTGTTGCCAAGGGTTTTTCCAATTCAATCATGTAAATTTTTATATTTTATTACAATTAACAAAAACAAATTATTATTACACATTATATTATGTGTGTTTAGAGTGACATGAGGGTCAGAAATGAATGACAATACTTAATGTTTGCCCGAACTACTCCTTTAACATCCTAACTGTTTAAATAAAGCAATACATCAAAAGTGGGCGCAACCCCAGATCAGCAAAGGATGTCAGTGAATACTGAAAGGCAATCACGGCTTTAATATAAAATCTTAGGGCGTTATCCGTGAGTAACGATCATGTTGTTCAGCTGACTGAATTGTTATAGTGTTTAGGTAAACTGCAGTGTTCAGCTGTTAAATCTGGAGGTGAGGCAATGAGGGCGGTGTGATGTGACCAGCAGAGGGCGCCGCAGACAGACACTCAATCAGACAGTTGATATGTTACCTAAGTTTGGGTTTGGGAGTGCTGAGGATGCTGTCTGTCTCCTCCATCTCCGGCCCGCTGTCACTGGGATTGTACATCTCCAGACTGTCATAGAGCTCGTCCAGATCCTCCTCCACCTCCTGGATCTGCTCACGGGACACGTGCTCCAGCCCGAAACCAACCTACATCACAAACAAACCACTTCAGTCATGACCTACAGATTAAAATACAACAATAATCCATATATGACAGCAGTGAGGCTCAGAAGCAAGAAAATCGCGTCTTTTCCATCTGTTTGAGGTGAGAATAGAAAGGTGCTGGACTAAAAGACCAGGTGCGACTGACAACCAGAGTGAGATAAGAATGAAACATATGTATATCAATATTCACAAGAATTTTACTTGAATAAATCTATATACAAAAGGTACAAAAATATACCATTGCTAGTATTACTATTATAAACTGGTGCATTTAGATTTATATTTTCTTTTTCTTTTTTTTATTTTAATTTTAGTAATTTTTTTTTTTTTTTTTTATTAGCTTTAATTTTATTTCAGTTTCAACAATTTTAGTTGCCGGGGCAACATTTCTAATTTGTTTGTTTAATTTGTTTAAAGGCGTGGTCTAGCCAAAAATGAACATTTTGTCATTATTAACAGATATGTACTTTATAGATATGAATAATTCATTTTCCCCATCTTTTTGCAGATGAATAAAATAAAAAACTTTAGTTCTATATTTTCTGTTTTTATTTTAATTTTATGTGCCTTTGTCTTTTTTTTTTTTTTTTGTAATTTAGTGTACAATTTTATTTCAGTTTTAATAACTGTAGTCATTTTAGTTGCCAGGGCAACATTTCAAATTTTTTTGTTTATTTTGTTTAAAGGCGTGGTCTAGCCAAAAATTATGTCATTATTAACAGATATGTATTTTATAGATATGTATAATTCATTTTTCCCCCATTTCATTTCATTTTATATTTACAGTTTTAAATTTGTTATGTTCTCCTGCTATTTGTATATTTATATAGCTTTATTTATTTATTTTTTAGTAATTTCACTTGAACATTTATTTCAGTTTATTGGCAACGAAATATTTATAATTTATGTTTCCATTTCTCAATTGTTCCACCTAATATTCACATTTTATTTAAATTAATGAAAACATTTTTAAAAAATTGTTTTACTTATAGTTTAGTTACCAATAACAACAAAATGATTATCAGTAAATGATGACAATGATCAATTTGTACAGAAACTATTTTTTTCTCATCACCCTGAATGTTCAAATAAAACCTTACTTTTTTTTAAAAGCAATTTTAGTACTTATTTTATATTATAACATATTTAAGTTAGTTGCATTTTTGCATTTTTTTAAAGGCATAGTACAAAAAAAAAAAAACAATTCTGTCATTAGTTACAGATTTGTATAACTGGCATTTTTTCCATTCTTTTCAATGTGAGAATAAAAAGGTGTTGGACTAACAGACAGAGCTGTGACTGACAGTCAGGGTGAGAATGACAGAAAATAATAAGGTCACAGCAGCGCGATCACAGTCATATTTCAACAGCTTTAATGAATCAAATCGTCAAGTGAGAATCCAGACGTTACCTCATCTGACACCTTAAACCTCTTCAGCAGAGCCACAAACTTCTGCTTGATGTTGGGTTGCTGAAAAAAGATAAAAGCAGTAGAACATTTACAACACGATTCAGACAAAATACTGCAGAAGATCTGCCAGTATGAAGCTTCAAGTCAACATCAAAGCAAAACATTCCTGATCATATTGTGAATGATTCATCTGTGAATGTAGTTATGAAGAAAAAACTTGCAATGAAAATGTTATAATTCACTCTGAATGTCAGCAGGTGATAAATCGGGTGAGGCTTTATTTTAGACACTATCAAAAATGATAAAATGCTAGAAAAGTGCCCTCTTTAATGGTAATGGTGTGTGTTAAATGGAGCTCTGTGCGCTCATTCATATTCATTAACGTAGTGTCTGTGTGTGTGTGTGTGTGTGTGAGTGAGAGTCTTACTCTAGTAATGGAGGCATTAGAAGTAAGTTTGCGTCTGGGTTTCTTCTTCCTCACCTCGTCCTCTTCATCATCTAGATACTGAAACACACATAAGTCATTAAACACTTGTTGTATGTGCATTCAGCACTAAATGCCACAAATACACTCACACACACACATATATTCATTTATATATATATATATACACACTACAATATTACTTCAAATGCAATACGAATTGCAGTAGCAAACAGGAAGCAGAATTGTAATTAAAACATGAATTTAATAAATGAAATGCTAAGAAATAAATATAAACCTCTGTAATTGTAGTTTTTAATTATACATTTACATCAGTTCATTATGCACATTTAATTATGCTAAGCAAAAAATGTGGCAGTTTTGATGACAATGAAATATTTAACTGGAAATATGTTTAAAAAGCAAATAAATTAAAAAAATTTTATATTAGAAAATGAAGAAGCGTAATTACTAAAGTAAATAAATGGCACACACACATGCACATATACACAACGGGCTGTAAATAAATATTTATTTTGGAATTAATTAATTAATAAAAAATAAATTAAAACAAACTTTTAATGTGCTTATTAAAATAATAATTAATGTAACTGTAATTAAATGTATTTAATTAAATTACATTTAAAAATAAAGTATTTAATATTAATATTAAATATTAATATATATAACAAACTTAAAGAATTAATTCATTAAAAATGTAAAAAATATAGGTAGATAGATAGATATTAAATATTAAAGATTAGATTAGATAAATATTAAAATTTAGCTTTTTAAATTTACAAAAATACTAAAAATGTTTATGTATTAAAGAAATAATTTATTTAAGAATGTTTTAATTAATATTTCGTTAAAAACCTATTTAAAAACGTAAAACTATTTAAAAATTTAATTTTTAATTTATTTTTGTTTTACAAATTTACACACACACACACACACACACACACACACACATATATATTTTTTAAAGAAATAATTTATTTAAAAATCTTTCAATTAATATTAAAAAACCTATTTATTAAAAAAATTTAAAAAAAAATACACACACACTTCTTTTAAAGAAATAACATATTTAAAAATATTTTTAATGAATAATTCATTAAACATATGTATTAAAAAATGGGGCGGGGGAACAGAAAAACACAACATAAATATGTATTTGAAATTAAATAAAAAAAAAAATAATAATGAATTGATTTAACACATGCGGTTGACCTACATGATGAACAGGGTCGTCGCTGCCCTCCTGCTCAGACGAGTAACTCTCCTCCTCTTCCTCCGAGTAGTTATCAATGTCTGGAGAACGATCTGACCACAAGAAAAGTGTGTGAGAGACAAACAACAATACTATAAATCATAAATACATTCACTTTATTCACACTGAACTGGCAGACGACGGTCACATGACTCTAGAACACTTGATTCTGATTGGTCAGTCGCAGAAAACTCATTCATCTCTCACCGTTCATCTTGGCTTTGGGTCCCTCGTGGTCGATGGGCTGACTGGACAGAGAATAAACCCGAATCTCAGCCACGGGGACGGACACCTCCTTCAGCTGACTGTGCAAACCCAGAACCTGAGCGCCCTCCGTCGGGTGCTGCATCACCTGACAACACCATCAATCATCAATTAACAAACGAACGAACGACAGGCAGACGAACGACTCAGAGCAGTGCTGCGTCTGCGTTTCACCTCCGCCATGTTGATGAGGCCGAGCGCCAGCGTCTTGTAGCCCAGGATGGTCCTGTTCTTGTACCTCTTCCTCCTCTGCAGCATGATCTGAAGCTTGTTGGCGTCTCGTTTCAGGAAGTGCGGATACTGAGAGGAGACGGAGACGTTTGTTTGAGGTGATCTGGACGTGATGCTGTTAGACAGATATTTTGGTGCCACACACTCACCTGTAAGGAGAACGTGAGCTGCAGATCTGTTTCCGTTTGGCCGCTCGATGGCAACAGGATCTCATTGGAACGGAGGATCCGCTTTGAGCCCTGACAGAGAAACACAGATGGTGAAAAAAACATCATTAGGGAAGTGTTTTGTCTTTAAGATCTGCACAAGAGAGCAGAAAAGAGATCAAAAAATTTGCTCCTCATGAATCATTTCTGATTATTATTTTTCAAAATAAATACATTTACAATTAAAAAATTAATTTGAAACAGAAATCTTCTGTAACATTACAAATGTCTTTACAGCAACATTTAACCAATAAATAAAAATGCTAATTTTTTTCCAAATAACTAAATAAATTACAAATAAAAATTAACTAATTAATTAAAAACAAATGTTTTGAAATATAAAATATATTTTATAACATTATAAATGTGTTTACTGTCAGTTTTGATGAATTTGTTGTCTTTTAATAAAATAAAAAAAATAAAAAATAAAATAAATAAATATTTTAAATATATAAAGTACTAAACTAAATAAAAATAGCAATTTGAAATAATAAATTAATCAAATTACAAATACAAAATAAAAATGTCATTAATTTAAAGAAATTATTTGAAATTATTTTGCAACATCATAAATGTCTTTAAACAAATAAATCTTTAAATGAATAAATAAATTCATTAATTAATTATAAATAAAAAAATAAAGCAACTAAAAATATTTTGAAGCAGACATCTTCTGTAACATTATAAATGTGTTTACGGTTACTTTTGATCAATTTAATGCATTTTTGCTGAATTAAAATGCAAATTTATTTCCAAACAAGTAAATAAATTACATATAAAAAGCAATTAAGTAAAAACAAATGTTAAAACATTATAAATGCGTTTACTGTCAGTTTTGATCAATTTAATGTCTTTGAATAAAATAAAAAATATATCAATAAAATATTTAAAAAATAAAATACTAAACTAAATAAAAATAGTAATAAAAAAATACATGAATATAATTACAAATGAAAAATAAAAACGTAAATAGTTTATTTTATACATGTCTTTAAATAACTAAATCTTTAAATACATAGATACATCTTTAAACAAATAAACAAATTCAGTAATTATTTACAAATAAAAATAATTACAAATATTTTTAAATATCTTTTATAGCATTATAAATATATTTACTCTCACTTTTGATCAAATTAATGCATCTTTGCTGAATAAAGGTATTCATTTCTTTAAAAAATAAATTAATTAATTAAGAATTGAACATTGGTAATTATTGGTAATTTTGCTAGAAACTGAATTTGCAATGGGTAATCATTTTGGGGCGGGACTTGAGTTTAATCATCAGGATTTGATTGGATCATAAAAAGTGGCCTGTAATATTATTGGCTGATGTTATTTTGTTGTCGTTTCAGAAGACGTGGACTGATGAATCGTTCACAATAACACCAGAATGAGCATTTAAGTGAACAGGGTCGATATATGTTTCACGCTGAATTGAGAAGAACGAGTGAAAGAATCAATCACCTGCAGTTTGACAGCGATGACCACAGACGTCAAATCTTTATCCAGCTCCTTCAGCATGACCAGCTTCTTCAGAGTCAGATTGAAGAGCCTGCAAACACAATTCAATCCACAATTCAACACATCATAACTGTAAACAGCTTTCAATCGATCCGTTAAATCAATTCTAATGGGACTGACGTAGCTTCGCTCTATCATGACAGAATAACAGCACATGAATGAGCACACGTGTATCATTTTGGTCTGGTTTCAGGGGGTCGGGGAAGGTTAGCGAGTGAATTATTCACAGTTGTTCTCGTGGCGGCTTCTGAAGTAGTGTCTCTTCTGACAGGAGCTTTTGCCATACGGATCAATGACAATCTGAAACCGCTATTGACCAAACGACACACACACACACACACACCTTAGATGGATGACGTGCAGTTTTACACGTCAGCATTCAATTTATTTAAATATCAGTCGTGGAATTGTATAAATTAAAGTCACTTCTGTTCAAATTTCAGCATCATTATCTACATAACCTCCATCTCTCAACTATTGCAAAACTACTCACAATTCAATCTGCTTTTACAGCATGAGGCAGATATTAAAAAGACAGCAAATGCAGAAAAAAATGAAACATTTTAGAAAAAAAATGAAACACCATCCTCGGAAAGTAAAACAACCAAAAATCACAGAAGACAGACAATATCAGCAGAGTGAATTTTATATATATATATATATATATATATATATTATATTATATATTATATATTATGTTTAATATACTTCATTTAATATACTTCATTGTTGTATATATGTATTTATTTTTTTTTTATTTTATAAATAAATGAATTACATTTTAATTTTATTTGTAATTACATTTAAATGACTATTTTTATTTTGTTTAGTATTTTATTTATTTTTAAGATGTTTTATTGATTTATTTTGGGTTTTTTTTTAATTTTATTAAAAAACATTAAATTGATCCAAACTGACATTAAACACATTTGTTTTTATTTATTTGTAATTTATTTACTTGTTTGGAAATAAATTCACATTTTTATTCAGCAAACATGCATTAAACTGATCAAAAGTGACAGTAAAAACATTTATGTTACAGAAGATATCTGTTTCAAAATGTTTTAATTACATTATTTTTTATTTATAATAAATTAATGAATTTATTAATATATATATTTGAAGATTTATTTAAAGACATTTATGATGTTACAAAAGATTTCTGTTTCAAATAATTTCTTTAAATTAATGACATTTTTATTTTGTATTTGTAATTTTATTCATTCACTCATTATTTAAAACTGCTATTTGTATTTACTTTAGTATTTTATTTATTTGCAAAATATTTATTTATTTTATTCGTTTTTATTTTATTCAAAGACATTAAAACGATCAAAACTGACAGTAAAAACATTTACAATCTTACAAAATATTTGTATTTCAAAACATTTTGTAATTAATTAGTTAATTTATATATATATATATATATATATATATATATATATAAAATTTTATTATATATTAGGATAAATATTAATAAATTCCGCTACGTATAAATTTATATAATTCCGCTAATCATATATTATGTAGTTTTTATACTACATACATAAAATAAACAAATATTAAATCATTTAATTAAATAATAAGCCCTCATATGGAGGGTGTTTCTGTTTAATTAAATAATTTAAACATATATTATATAGGCCTAGTTACTTGAATATATTTAATATATTTAATTTTTAAATTATTTAATGAAATATCCAATTAAAATAAACACCATAACTTTATATATTAGGATATATATAATTAGGGTGATTCTAAAATAATCAAATACACTTTATATTAATTTAATTAGAATCTGTACGTGTATCTGTACTCTTAATACTATTACATTAGTAAAAGTACAGTAAACGTTCAGTAAAAGTTACATAAACAGCGTTGAAAATAATTCAAAGCAGCAGTGTTTAACTACATATTTCACAATCAGCGAAGCTTTATTTGAACTGGTTAACTGCAATTAGTTAATCAAACATATGTAGGTCAGTGTGTTTGATTATTGCTTCAGTTCAGTGGACTGTAAAGCTGCTAAACAAACTCAGCGCTAGCATCAGCTCCCGCTACTCACCGCAAACACTAATGCTCTCAAACAGCTACTGAAAACGTTGCTAGTTTGCTACTCTCGGTGTTTCACTCCACAACACTGACGACAGCACAAAAACAGAGGCCAAAACACAGCAGTCCGCGGTCACTCGCTCCTCTGCTTGTGCAACGGAAGCGGAATATTGTGACATTAGTGCTTAACGGCAAAGTTAGAAGAATTCATTGTGAAACGTACACTGCAACAAAAGCAAAAAAACAACATAACTGACAGCAGGAGAACGAGTTCAGGAACAACGGCGGAGGAACTCGAAACCGAAGCTCGGTTACTCATCAGGATTATTTCAAAGCGTTTAAACGCTCGGACAGCAAACGCTGCAGTTAAACAAGCAGACGGCCTTTTTTAGTGCGACGTGCTTGAGTGGGAACACGACCACAGCAAACTCGATTAATATTAAAGAGCGACATCAGACCGTCAAGGCGAACTGCTTGCATATTCATCCGCGAGCTCTGAGATAAACAGGCTAAATAAAGACGTGCGTTTCTGCACAACGTGGACAAACTCACAGGAACACAGACCGAACCGCTGAACACTCGAGCTGCTTTCTTTGATTAATTATGGATGATTCTAACCGCTACTGTGTGTTTGCATTTACAGGACGTGACACCTTTAGCACGAGTTTATCTTCCATAAATCAGGTTATTACAGTCATAAAGCTGGAGATAAAAGCTGCAGGGGTTCATAAAGTCTCGATGGACGGCTACTGCAAGCAGAGCTGATGTTTATAAAGATCTGATGAACTACAAACACAGCTGACCTTCTGAGGATCGGCTCCTCTGCTCTGTAGAGTTTAGTTGTGAATGCATTTTTTAATGACTATATTATTCTACATATGCACCATGCTATATACACTATTGTTCTAAAGGTTAGGGTTGGTAAGATTAATAAATATATATAGGACTACACATTTGTAAAAATAAATAAGACAAAAGCATCTTCTGCTAACCAAGGCTAAATTTATTTGATAAAAAAACCGCAGTAAAATCAGTAATATTGTGAAATATGTTTACAAATTAAAACAACTGCTTTTTGTTGTAATGCATTTTAAAACGTAATTTATTTCTTTGATCAAAGCTGCATTTTCAGCATCATTACTCCAGTCTTCAGTGTCACGGTCCTTCAGAAATCATTCTAATATGCCAATTTGCTGCTCGAAAAACATTTCTGATTATCATCAATGTTGAAAACAGTTGCGCTGCCGCTTCATAGTTTTTTGTAGAAACTGTGACACATTTTTTT
>JAHKKF010501475.1:0-11535 GCA_019740295.1 Labeo calbasu
ACAAATAAATCTTACATTTTTTTAATGTCATAAAATATAGACAGAGACGAACACAAAATGCTGAAGAGAATAAAAAAAGTTTGAACCCGTTCCTACAATCTTAGTGGTCTATAGCCATTTAAATATAAAATATACATAAAATATTTATAAAATAAAAATGCAAAAAAAAATGCAAAAAAAAAAAAAATATATATATATATATATAAATATATATATATATATATTTTTTTTTAATAAATTAAAATATGTCACAAAATGATATACACAAAAACAGTATTTTTACATGATTTTTATATTTTACAAAACTGAAATAATAGTTTTAAGTGTTCCTTTAATCGCTGAAAGAAATTCTTTGCTTTCAGTATACTGTTTGGTCTGAAATGTCAGTTTCTGTTTGGGTGATGAGTGTCGAGGAGATCTGGTTGAAAATGATTTCTTTGGTGATGATATTCAGTATTTGTACTCACAGGGCTGAAGGGGTCTCTGCTCAGACTGCCTTTACTGTTCAAGCTGCCGATCTCCGTCTGAGAGCTCGACTGGGACATGCCCTCAAAGAACGGCCTACGAAAGAGACAGAAAGAGGAAGATTTGTTAAAATATAAATAAAGAAAGAGTGTGTAATTTTAATGCAGCACTGGCTTGTCTCTCTTTTCTGTGTTCATCACTTAATGCTACACGCTAACCATCTGTCTGTGATCTTTTTTGCACAAAGATTACAGAAGCACAAAAGTCATGAATCAGTGAAATCCTTCAGTCTCAGTTAAAATACTAAATACTCCAGCTTTCTGAAGAACTCACTCAGAAGATAGCAGATTTAAAAAAGTGAACATCCAAAGGGTAAACAACAAAAGACAGACTTCAGCACACATATGATCTTCTTTTATGGTGATTTTTGTTCATTTTGATGCCTCATATTAACACATTCAAAATATGCATACTCATTTTGATTCAGTTTTGATTGTTTATATACTATTATAGCATTTCTTGATATTTTCAAATGGCTTTTACATTTTCATATTTCATTTTAATTTTAATTTTAGTAATTATGATTTGTATTAGAAGTTTTTTTAATGTATCTATTTAGTTTTATATTTTCTAGTTTTATTATTATAGTTTTTATTTTAATTTTAGCAATTCTATGCTTTTGTATTTTTTTTTAATTTTATTTCAATAATTTTAGTTTATTTTTAGTTTTATATATATATTTTTTATTTATTTTAGTAATTCTATGCTTTTGTAATTTTTTTTAATAAATTTAGCTTTAATTTTATGTATATAAACATTTCAAATGTTTTTTGTTTACTTTTAAAGGCGTGGTCTAGCCAAAAATTAAAATGTTCTCATTATTAACAGATATGTATGCTGAATAAAAGAAAAAAACTTCAGTTTTATATTTTCAGTTTTTATTTTAATTTTAGTAATTTTATGCGCTTTTGTCTTTTTTTTTTATTATTTAACTTTCATTTTATGTCAGTTTCAATAATTTTAGTTGCCAGGGCAACATTTCTAATTTTTTTGTTTATTTTGTTTTAATTTAACTTTAGTACTTCATTAAAAGTTTCTTTTAAATTTATCTAATATTTTTTATTTTAATTAAATTTCAGACTTTATATTTAAAATTCATTCACCTAAAATATATTGCAACTCCTTTATAACTTAATTAACACGAAAAGCTACTCATTTGTTTACACATTTTGCATGTTAACACAACAAAAACACATTGTTTGCCGTTTTGTTAAATTAAGACATGGACTATGTCTAAATCAGTGTGTTGAATATAAATCACATTTTTATAAATATTCATATATATTTTAGAAATATTTAATATTTTATTTGAATAAATCAATACATAAAAGGTATAAAAACATACAGTGCTAGTATTACTATTACGAACTTGAATTTTACATTTTAATTTTAGTGACTTTGTTGTGTGCTGTTATTATTTTTACTATTTTTTATATTTCTATTTGGCTTTAATTTTATTTCAGTTTTATTTTTAGCACTTGTAGTACTTAAAAAAATAAAACTTCTGAAATATAACTAATAAAAATAATTTAAAAAGGGTTTGTTGCCAAGGGTTTTTCCAATTCAATCATGTAAATTTTTATATTTTATTACAATTAACAAAAACAAATTATTATTACACATTATATTATGTGTGTTTAGAGTGACATGAGGGTCAGAAATGAATGACAATACTTAATGTTTGCCCGAACTACTCCTTTAACATCCTAACTGTTTAAATAAAGCAATACATCAAAAGTGGGCGCAACCCCAGATCAGCAAAGGATGTCAGTGAATACTGAAAGGCAATCACGGCTTTAATATAAAATCTTAGGGCGTTATCCGTGAGTAACGATCATGTTGTTCAGCTGACTGAATTGTTATAGTGTTTAGGTAAACTGCAGTGTTCAGCTGTTAAATCTGGAGGTGAGGCAATGAGGGCGGTGTGATGTGACCAGCAGAGGGCGCCGCAGACAGACACTCAATCAGACAGTTGATATGTTACCTAAGTTTGGGTTTGGGAGTGCTGAGGATGCTGTCTGTCTCCTCCATCTCCGGCCCGCTGTCACTGGGATTGTACATCTCCAGACTGTCATAGAGCTCGTCCAGATCCTCCTCCACCTCCTGGATCTGCTCACGGGACACGTGCTCCAGCCCGAAACCAACCTACATCACAAACAAACCACTTCAGTCATGACCTACAGATTAAAATACAACAATAATCCATATATGACAGCAGTGAGGCTCAGAAGCAAGAAAATCGCGTCTTTTCCATCTGTTTGAGGTGAGAATAGAAAGGTGCTGGACTAAAAGACCAGGTGCGACTGACAACCAGAGTGAGATAAGAATGAAACATATGTATATCAATATTCACAAGAATTTTACTTGAATAAATCTATATACAAAAGGTACAAAAATATACCATTGCTAGTATTACTATTATAAACTGGTGCATTTAGATTTATATTTTCTTTTTCTTTTTTTTATTTTAATTTTAGTAATTTTTTTTTTTTTTTTTTATTAGCTTTAATTTTATTTCAGTTTCAACAATTTTAGTTGCCGGGGCAACATTTCTAATTTGTTTGTTTAATTTGTTTAAAGGCGTGGTCTAGCCAAAAATGAACATTTTGTCATTATTAACAGATATGTACTTTATAGATATGAATAATTCATTTTCCCCATCTTTTTGCAGATGAATAAAATAAAAAACTTTAGTTCTATATTTTCTGTTTTTATTTTAATTTTATGTGCCTTTGTCTTTTTTTTTTTTTTTTGTAATTTAGTGTACAATTTTATTTCAGTTTTAATAACTGTAGTCATTTTAGTTGCCAGGGCAACATTTCAAATTTTTTTGTTTATTTTGTTTAAAGGCGTGGTCTAGCCAAAAATTATGTCATTATTAACAGATATGTATTTTATAGATATGTATAATTCATTTTTCCCCCATTTCATTTCATTTTATATTTACAGTTTTAAATTTGTTATGTTCTCCTGCTATTTGTATATTTATATAGCTTTATTTATTTATTTTTTAGTAATTTCACTTGAACATTTATTTCAGTTTATTGGCAACGAAATATTTATAATTTATGTTTCCATTTCTCAATTGTTCCACCTAATATTCACATTTTATTTAAATTAATGAAAACATTTTTAAAAAATTGTTTTACTTATAGTTTAGTTACCAATAACAACAAAATGATTATCAGTAAATGATGACAATGATCAATTTGTACAGAAACTATTTTTTTCTCATCACCCTGAATGTTCAAATAAAACCTTACTTTTTTTTAAAAGCAATTTTAGTACTTATTTTATATTATAACATATTTAAGTTAGTTGCATTTTTGCATTTTTTTAAAGGCATAGTACAAAAAAAAAAAAACAATTCTGTCATTAGTTACAGATTTGTATAACTGGCATTTTTTCCATTCTTTTCAATGTGAGAATAAAAAGGTGTTGGACTAACAGACAGAGCTGTGACTGACAGTCAGGGTGAGAATGACAGAAAATAATAAGGTCACAGCAGCGCGATCACAGTCATATTTCAACAGCTTTAATGAATCAAATCGTCAAGTGAGAATCCAGACGTTACCTCATCTGACACCTTAAACCTCTTCAGCAGAGCCACAAACTTCTGCTTGATGTTGGGTTGCTGAAAAAAGATAAAAGCAGTAGAACATTTACAACACGATTCAGACAAAATACTGCAGAAGATCTGCCAGTATGAAGCTTCAAGTCAACATCAAAGCAAAACATTCCTGATCATATTGTGAATGATTCATCTGTGAATGTAGTTATGAAGAAAAAACTTGCAATGAAAATGTTATAATTCACTCTGAATGTCAGCAGGTGATAAATCGGGTGAGGCTTTATTTTAGACACTATCAAAAATGATAAAATGCTAGAAAAGTGCCCTCTTTAATGGTAATGGTGTGTGTTAAATGGAGCTCTGTGCGCTCATTCATATTCATTAACGTAGTGTCTGTGTGTGTGTGTGTGTGTGTGAGTGAGAGTCTTACTCTAGTAATGGAGGCATTAGAAGTAAGTTTGCGTCTGGGTTTCTTCTTCCTCACCTCGTCCTCTTCATCATCTAGATACTGAAACACACATAAGTCATTAAACACTTGTTGTATGTGCATTCAGCACTAAATGCCACAAATACACTCACACACACACATATATTCATTTATATATATATATATACACACTACAATATTACTTCAAATGCAATACGAATTGCAGTAGCAAACAGGAAGCAGAATTGTAATTAAAACATGAATTTAATAAATGAAATGCTAAGAAATAAATATAAACCTCTGTAATTGTAGTTTTTAATTATACATTTACATCAGTTCATTATGCACATTTAATTATGCTAAGCACAAAATGTGGCAGTTTTGATGACAATGAAATATTTAACTGAAAATATGTTTTAAAAGCAAAAAAATTAAAAAAAATTTAATATTAGAAAATGAAGAAGCGTAATTACTAAAGTAAATAAATGGCACTCACAGATGCACATATACACAACGGGTTGTAAATAAATATTTATTTTGGAATTAATTAATAAAAAATAAATTAAAACAAACTTTTAATGTGCTTATTAAAATAATGAATACAACTGTAATTAAATGTATTTAATTAAATTAAATGTAAAAATAAAGTATTTAATATTAACATTAAATATTAATATATATAACAAACTTAAAGAATTAATTCATTAAAAATGTAAAAATATAGATAGATAGATAGATAGATAGATAGATAGATAGATAGATAGATAGATAGATAGATAGATAGATAGATCATGTATTTATTTATTTATTTTTAAGAATTAATTTAAAGACACTGTAAAATAAATTCACAAAAAACAATTTATTAAAAAATTAGAAATGGAAAAAAATGGAAATGACTCAAATTAAGACTCAAAAATGTAAAAAATAATAAACAAATAAAATATTAAAATTTAGCTTTTTAAATTTACAAAAATACTAAAAATGTTTATGTATTAAAGAAATATATATATTTTTTAAGAAATAATTTATTTAAAAATGTTTCAATTAATATTAAAAAACCTATTTCTTAAAAAAATTAAAAAAGTAAAAATGTAAATGACTTAAATTTTTGTACAAATTTACTAACTTTTTATATATATATATATATATATATATAATTTATTTAAAAATGTTTTAATTAATTCATTAAAAACCTATTTATTAAGAAAATTAAAAAAAAATAATAAAAAAAATAAAACACACACACTTCTTTTAAAGAAATAACTTATTTAAAAATATTTTTAATTAATAATTAATTAAACATATGTATTAAAAAATGGGGGGGGAAACAGAAAAACACGACATAAATATGTATTTAAAATTAAATTTGAAAAAAAAAAATGATGAATTGATTTAACACATGCAGTTGACCTACATGATGAACAGGGTCGTCGCTGCCCTCCTGCTCAGACGAGTAACTCTCCTCCTCTTCCTCTGAGTAGTTATCAATGTCTGGAGAACGATCTGACCACAAGAAAAGTGTGTGAGAGACAAACAACAATACTATAAATCATAAATACATTCACTTTATTCACACTGAACTGGCAGACGACGGTCACATGACTCTAGAACACTTGATTCTGATTGGTCAGTCGCAGAAAACTCATTCATCTCTCACCGTTCATCTTGGCTTTGGGTCCCTCGTGGTCGATGGGCTGACTGGACAGAGAATAAACCCGAATCTCAGCCACGGGGACGGACACCTCCTTCAGCTGACTGTGCAAACCCAGAACCTGAGCGCCCTCCGTCGGGTGCTGCATCACCTGACAACACCATCAATCATCAATTAACAAACGAACGAACGACAGGCAGACGAACGACTCAGAGCAGTGCTGCGTCTGCGTTTCACCTCCGCCATGTTGATGAGGCCGAGCGCCAGCGTCTTGTAGCCCAGGATGGTCCTGTTCTTGTACCTCTTCCTCCTCTGCAGCATGATCTGAAGCTTGTTGGCGTCTCGTTTCAGGAAGTGCGGATACTGAGAGGAGACGGAGACGTTTGTTTGAGGTGATCTGGACGTGATGCTGTTAGACAGATATTTTGGTGCCACACACTCACCTGTAAGGAGAACGTGAGCTGCAGATCTGTTTCCGTTTGGCCGCTCGATGGCAACAGGATCTCATTGGAACGGAGGATCCGCTTTGAGCCCTGACAGAGAAACACAGATGGTGAAAAAAACATCATTAGGGAAGTGTTTTGTCTTTAAGATCTGCACAAGAGAGCAGAAAAGAGATCAAAAAATTTGCTCCTCATGAATCATTTCTGATTATTATTTTTCAAAATAAATACATTTACAATTAAAAAATTAATTTGAAACAGAAATCTTCTGTAACATTACAAATGTCTTTACAGCAACATTTAACCAATAAATAAAAATGCTAATTTTTTTCCAAATAACTAAATAAATTACAAATAAAAATTAACTAATTAATTAAAAACAAATGTTTTGAAATATAAAATATATTTTATAACATTATAAATGTGTTTACTGTCAGTTTTGATGAATTTGTTGTCTTTTAATAAAATAAAAAAAATAAAAAATAAAATAAATAAATATTTTAAATATATAAAGTACTAAACTAAATAAAAATAGCAATTTGAAATAATAAATTAATCAAATTACAAATACAAAATAAAAATGTCATTAATTTAAAGAAATTATTTGAAATTATTTTGCAACATCATAAATGTCTTTAAACAAATAAATCTTTAAATGAATAAATAAATTCATTAATTAATTATAAATAAAAAAATAAAGCAACTAAAAATATTTTGAAGCAGACATCTTCTGTAACATTATAAATGTGTTTACGGTTACTTTTGATCAATTTAATGCATTTTTGCTGAATTAAAATGCAAATTTATTTCCAAACAAGTAAATAAATTACATATAAAAAGCAATTAAGTAAAAACAAATGTTAAAACATTATAAATGCGTTTACTGTCAGTTTTGATCAATTTAATGTCTTTGAATAAAATAAAAAATATATCAATAAAATATTTAAAAAATAAAATACTAAACTAAATAAAAATAGTAATAAAAAAATACATGAATATAATTACAAATGAAAAATAAAAACGTAAATAGTTTATTTTATACATGTCTTTAAATAACTAAATCTTTAAATACATAGATACATCTTTAAACAAATAAACAAATTCAGTAATTATTTACAAATAAAAATAATTACAAATATTTTTAAATATCTTTTATAGCATTATAAATATATTTACTCTCACTTTTGATCAAATTAATGCATCTTTGCTGAATAAAGGTATTCATTTCTTTAAAAAATAAATTAATTAATTAAGAATTGAACATTGGTAATTATTGGTAATTTTGCTAGAAACTGAATTTGCAATGGGTAATCATTTTGGGGCGGGACTTGAGTTTAATCATCAGGATTTGATTGGATCATAAAAAGTGGCCTGTAATATTATTGGCTGATGTTATTTTGTTGTCGTTTCAGAAGACGTGGACTGATGAATCGTTCACAATAACACCAGAATGAGCATTTAAGTGAACAGGGTCGATATATGTTTCACGCTGAATTGAGAAGAACGAGTGAAAGAATCAATCACCTGCAGTTTGACAGCGATGACCACAGACGTCAAATCTTTATCCAGCTCCTTCAGCATGACCAGCTTCTTCAGAGTCAGATTGAAGAGCCTGCAAACACAATTCAATCCACAATTCAACACATCATAACTGTAAACAGCTTTCAATCGATCCGTTAAATCAATTCTAATGGGACTGACGTAGCTTCGCTCTATCATGACAGAATAACAGCACATGAATGAGCACACGTGTATCATTTTGGTCTGGTTTCAGGGGGTCGGGGAAGGTTAGCGAGTGAATTATTCACAGTTGTTCTCGTGGCGGCTTCTGAAGTAGTGTCTCTTCTGACAGGAGCTTTTGCCATACGGATCAATGACAATCTGAAACCGCTATTGACCAAACGACACACACACACACACACACCTTAGATGGATGACGTGCAGTTTTACACGTCAGCATTCAATTTATTTAAATATCAGTCGTGGAATTGTATAAATTAAAGTCACTTCTGTTCAAATTTCAGCATCATTATCTACATAACCTCCATCTCTCAACTATTGCAAAACTACTCACAATTCAATCTGCTTTTACAGCATGAGGCAGATATTAAAAAGACAGCAAATGCAGAAAAAAATGAAACATTTTAGAAAAAAAATGAAACACCATCCTCGGAAAGTAAAACAACCAAAAATCACAGAAGACAGACAATATCAGCAGAGTGAATTTTATATATATATATATATATATATATATATTATATTATATATTATATATTATGTTTAATATACTTCATTTAATATACTTCATTGTTGTATATATGTATTTATTTTTTTTTTATTTTATAAATAAATGAATTACATTTTAATTTTATTTGTAATTACATTTAAATGACTATTTTTATTTTGTTTAGTATTTTATTTATTTTTAAGATGTTTTATTGATTTATTTTGGGTTTTTTTTTAATTTTATTAAAAAACATTAAATTGATCCAAACTGACATTAAACACATTTGTTTTTATTTATTTGTAATTTATTTACTTGTTTGGAAATAAATTCACATTTTTATTCAGCAAACATGCATTAAACTGATCAAAAGTGACAGTAAAAACATTTATGTTACAGAAGATATCTGTTTCAAAATGTTTTAATTACATTATTTTTTATTTATAATAAATTAATGAATTTATTAATATATATATTTGAAGATTTATTTAAAGACATTTATGATGTTACAAAAGATTTCTGTTTCAAATAATTTCTTTAAATTAATGACATTTTTATTTTGTATTTGTAATTTTATTCATTCACTCATTATTTAAAACTGCTATTTGTATTTACTTTAGTATTTTATTTATTTGCAAAATATTTATTTATTTTATTCGTTTTTATTTTATTCAAAGACATTAAAACGATCAAAACTGACAGTAAAAACATTTACAATCTTACAAAATATTTGTATTTCAAAACATTTTGTAATTAATTAGTTAATTTATATATATATATATATATATATATATATATATATAAAATTTTATTATATATTAGGATAAATATTAATAAATTCCGCTACGTATAAATTTATATAATTCCGCTAATCATATATTATGTAGTTTTTATACTACATACATAAAATAAACAAATATTAAATCATTTAATTAAATAATAAGCCCTCATATGGAGGGTGTTTCTGTTTAATTAAATAATTTAAACATATATTATATAGGCCTAGTTACTTGAATATATTTAATATATTTAATTTTTAAATTATTTAATGAAATATCCAATTAAAATAAACACCATAACTTTATATATTAGGATATATATAATTAGGGTGATTCTAAAATAATCAAATACACTTTATATTAATTTAATTAGAATCTGTACGTGTATCTGTACTCTTAATACTATTACATTAGTAAAAGTACAGTAAACGTTCAGTAAAAGTTACATAAACAGCGTTGAAAATAATTCAAAGCAGCAGTGTTTAACTACATATTTCACAATCAGCGAAGCTTTATTTGAACTGGTTAACTGCAATTAGTTAATCAAACATATGTAGGTCAGTGTGTTTGATTATTGCTTCAGTTCAGTGGACTGTAAAGCTGCTAAACAAACTCAGCGCTAGCATCAGCTCCCGCTACTCACCGCAAACACTAATGCTCTCAAACAGCTACTGAAAACGTTGCTAGTTTGCTACTCTCGGTGTTTCACTCCACAACACTGACGACAGCACAAAAACAGAGGCCAAAACACAGCAGTCCGCGGTCACTCGCTCCTCTGCTTGTGCAACGGAAGCGGAATATTGTGACATTAGTGCTTAACGGCAAAGTTAGAAGAATTCATTGTGAAACGTACACTGCAACAAAAGCAAAAAAACAACATAACTGACAGCAGGAGAACGAGTTCAGGAACAACGGCGGAGGAACTCGAAACCGAAGCTCGGTTACTCATCAGGATTATTTCAAAGCGTTTAAACGCTCGGACAGCAAACGCTGCAGTTAAACAAGCAGACGGCCTTTTTTAGTGCGACGTGCTTGAGTGGGAACACGACCACAGCAAACTCGATTAATATTAAAGAGCGACATCAGACCGTCAAGGCGAACTGCTTGCATATTCATCCGCGAGCTCTGAGATAAACAGGCTAAATAAAGACGTGCGTTTCTGCACAACGTGGACAAACTCACAGGAACACAGACCGAACCGCTGAACACTCGAGCTGCTTTCTTTGATTAATTATGGATGATTCTAACCGCTACTGTGTGTTTGCATTTACAGGACGTGACACCTTTAGCACGAGTTTATCTTCCATAAATCAGGTTATTACAGTCATAAAGCTGGAGATAAAAGCTGCAGGGGTTCATAAAGTCTCGATGGACGGCTACTGCAAGCAGAGCTGATGTTTATAAAGATCTGATGAACTACAAACACAGCTGACCTTCTGAGGATCGGCTCCTCTGCTCTGTAGAGTTTAGTTGTGAATGCATTTTTTAATGACTATATTATTCTACATATGCACCATGCTATATACACTATTGTTCTAAAGGTTAGGGTTGGTAAGATTAATAAATATATATAGGACTACACATTTGTAAAAATAAATAAGACAAAAGCATCTTCTGCTAACCAAGGCTAAATTTATTTGATAAAAAAACCGCAGTAAAATCAGTAATATTGTGAAATATGTTTACAAATTAAAACAACTGCTTTTTGTTGTAATGCATTTTAAAACGTAATTTATTTCTTTGATCAAAGCTGCATTTTCAGCATCATTACTCCAGTCTTCAGTGTCACGGTCCTTCAGAAATCATTCTAATATGCCAATTTGCTGCTCGAAAAACATTTCTGATTATCATCAATGTTGAAAACAGTTGCGCTGCCGCTTCATAGTTTTTTGTAGAAACTGTGACACATTTTTTT
>JAHKKF010501481.1:0-10682 GCA_019740295.1 Labeo calbasu
TAGTTGTGTTTGAGTATTTGTAGCATGTTTCTGTATTTGCAGTGCGTTTCTGTACTTGTTTGCATTGTGAGTATTTGCAGTGCATCTTTGTGTTTTGTTGTGTTTTAGTATTTGCAGCACGTTTCTATGTTCAGTTGTGTTTGAGTATTTGCTGCACATTTCTGTATTTGGTTGCGTCTGAGTATTTGCAGCGCATTTTGGCATTTAGTTGTGTTTGAGTGTTTGCAGCATGTTTCTGTATTTGGTTGCTTTTGAGTATTTGCAGTGGTTTTCTGTTTTCTGTGAGTATTTGCAGCACGTGTTGCTGACATTTTTTCTATTTGCATGCGTTTTTTTATTTGCAGTGAGTTAAACTCTCTCGACCACCATACTACCCAGCTACATTGTTAACAAAAAATAAAAAAGTTATAAATGTAAATAGGATGTTCCATTTTGGTTTGGTGTCAAAATGAATTTTACAGCCTTTTAAAAATGGTGTACCATTGTAAAACCAGCCTGTTTTGTCAGACCTGCCTCCGAGCTCTGAACATGAATACTAAGAGGCCTACACAAATTTAATTAAATTTACCATACTTTATGTACAGTTATGCAGTTCTCCTTAATGTAATATTTGAAACTCAGGCTCTCTTTAGGGTAACCTCTGTTTTTAATATAATTGTTTTTTCTTACATTATGCTGAGATCTACTTATAGCTGTGTAAAATTGATTTATTTTTACCGTAGTTGGAAATATCCGTTTCACTTGTGCAATGTCTGCTCTATAGCCTTGCCTTTAATAACAATCCACACTCCATAGAAAGCCACACAGACACAATAAAGTAGTCAAGCATCACTTTACATTATATAATGCTAGATGGATGACACCTACCTAGTCAATTTACTTAGCTTTCCTGACACCCATCTGAAGTTGAAACTAACTTTACTGCATGTCTTTGAGAAAGAGTCAAAACGTGGCTTCTCCACATGCTAGCTTGTTGTAAAGTGCATAGTTAGTGAGCGCTGTAACATTAGCAAAGAACTTTTGAGGTTATATGTTGCCTGAATGAGTCATGATCTGCGTGATGAAGATACGCACATATGGGAATACTCAGCGGCATACAGCTCTTCATCTTCAGATGAAGAAGAGAGGAGAGATTCTCACTGATGCACACAGGTGCTCGGCTTTGCTGTGTATCTGACTATGGGTATCTCTTATTTCTTTCCACATCTCTTCTGAATTCAAAGTGTGTAAATTATATATTTATGCTGTTGAAAAGTTAGGACACAAACTTATGAATTTATGTTAATTTTTCCAGGATACTTTGGTGAATAGAAATAGCTGATTAGAAGTGTTAATTTTGTACTGCTTTTATCTGTTCATAGTCTCAATACGTATACCAAATGTTAATTCTGCCTGACCCTTTTAAAGTTGAGAGTCAGACCTCAGATGTGTAAGTGTACTATGTGTAAGTGTTACTGTCACAAACCATGAATTATTCACTGTATTTTATTTTAGTTGAAAGTGTACGCCATTGGCAAAACTGGCTGTTGATGAATTCTGTCACATCAGCACTGTGTGACTAAGTGAATTAGATCCAAACACCATCCAGGAAGATTGAAAATGGTCAGTGACAGCTGGCCTTTCTAGATAGATAATTTATCTGTCAATCATCTCTGCAATTATACTAGCATTCACTCAGATGTGGGAGTGTGGAGTCAGACGAACTCAACGCTGCCTTCGCGCCTCCTTCTAAAAGGATCGTAAACCCACCTCCACCGAGGGAGGACAGGAGCCTTTGTTTCATTCACGCTTCGCTTCGCACGGCTTTTCCCAGGCCTTGCGCTCGGATGAAGAGCTGGGCGTGTCTGCTGTAACCTTGGCCTTTTGAGTTCATAATTCATTCTGCGCAGCTAGAACATGAATGACACAAATGACTCATCATGATGAAATAATCAGACACTCTAAATGAAAACCTTTTGAAATTAATTCATGAGGCCCTGCATCCCCTGCCCTCCAGTTTCTGATTAAATAAAATGAGAAAAATTGACAGTGACAACGAGGGGATTAAATATTAACCGCACACCGACTGACAGCACAGACGCCTTGAACTTAAGGACGCTGATTTGCACTGCCTTCTTAGGGGAAAAGCCCAAATAAGAGTGTTGAGGGAATCTTTTAATACGACAGCTTCCACCATTCTCTTCAACAGATACGTTAAGGTCTCAAATAATTGCCTACAATGCATCCACTACAGGCTTTTATCTTTTATGGGGTCAGCCAGTGCAAGATAACTTTGGAGATTTTTATGGCTGAGTTTTATCTACCTTTTTACTGCCTGAAGCGATAGTTCACCCATTTCAAACCTATATGACTGACTTTAATCTGCGATGTTTTGGAAAGTGTTTTTTTTGTCTTACATTGAAAGTCAGCGGGGTCTAATGTTTTAAGACAAAAAAAAGGCTTGGTTGATCAAAATGTTATTAGTCACAGGAAAAAAAATAAATACGTAAAAATCCACAGAAAGTGGCGAAGTCAACTGGTCTATGTGGTAGTATAGTACATCGGGGAGGACATGCAAACGCTCACCTATCTTTCATTAACCTCAAATATGGTTTATGTTAATCTAAGCTTAATTTAATTTGAATAGTAGCGCGCTCACCGCATGACAGATGGAGGTGCCGGTGCGGTCACTTTAAAAATACTCCATCATTCTTGGTCAAAATCTGTAAAGACTCTATGTTTATTTGTGTGCACTCACAAAAACAACAAAACATTGCGCTTTTGTAAAATAATGAAAGCAAACTGGATGCGCTTTCTTCCGTCTCGGTTTCTGTGAACTTGAGCGCGTCAAGAAAAAAAATTAACCGAAACTCTATGTATACTTGCCTTACAGACATGAGAAATATATCTATAGAGAGCAAAATATCAAATTTCAAATGAACCAATACAAATATTCTCAGATTATGTGTGAATCTGTATGAAACGTGCATACTGCGCATCCACTACTGCGGAGATGACGAGTCAGTGTCGGTGACTTTATCTCAAGTCGAAAGCAAAGAAAGCGCTAGTCTATCAACAAATTATTAAAATGTTAATGCAGCTTTCTTACTGTTTTCCCAGACACATTCATAATCTTTATGTGCGCGGTTGAGTACTTAGTAAGCTATGTAGGCAATTAAAGGCTCATTATTATGATTTAAATGGTTTATTAATAAACATGCAATTAGTCGACTAATGCTTAAAATGAACGACTATTCGACCAGGAAAATCTTTACTCGAGGGTAGCCTTAATATATATACTAGGGTGACCATACGTCCTCTTTTCCTCTGATGTGTCCTCTTTTTGGACCCGTCCAGCCGGGATTTTTTAAATCGCCCAAAATGTCCAGATGTTGACTTTTGCTTTCTACAGTCACCATTCATTGTGTGCATTTTTGTATTAAAGCCCTATGCGGAACTGTTTTCTTGATCCTGCACCTGCTGAATTTTGGGGTATTACCACCTGTTCACGCATCCATTATAATATTGAACATAATTTTCGCGCATCAGGGAGCCGCTACCACATGCGGATTGCGGAGTATTTAAATCTCTTTTGAATGAGCAGCTATGCACTTTCACTTTCAATTTCGCGATCACACGCACTCTGTATAAAGGGAGCACATCTTACAAGATCAGATAGGAGCTTATCTGCTGAGGAGCAAATCCTCCAGCATGATTTGTCATTCATCTCTCCTTACTCTTGTCGTGACCCATGATCAGTTAAATCTAATTCCTGCAGCTTGTGTTGGATGCAGAGTTGCCAAATCCGCATTTTTTGCAAGGAACTGTTGCAAAGGGATGATTTTCTTCCATGGGTTAAATGCTTGAACTATTGCATAAATTACATTTGGCTGAAATGCTTGTATTGAAACATTTTGCATTCTACCTAAGATAAAACTGTCAGAACAGAACAAGTCAAAGCTAGTTGCCAAAAGTCAGAGCCAATCTGCAGATTTGAGTTGACAGATTTTATAGAAAATCACATAGTATATGATAGTCAAAGATCCTGATTTTTTAGCTTCAGACTATGATTCCATTCTGTTTGAGGATATTTTGAGATGATTTTAGAACGGGAGTTGGGAGTAAATGATAACCACTACGTTCATTATTACATCCAGCAACACAACACCTCAATCGTTCAATCGGAGATATTCTTGTCTAAATTACATCCCTGCTCCGGCATCAAAACAAAGAGGGCGGACTGTTACAGCTGATCTGAGGTAAAAGGCTCATGTCAGTCAACTATCATGAAAGCGGCCTCTGTCGGTGTGACGCCACAATGACAAGCATCTGAGAATGGCTCGATTTGAAAAAGGGAATATTATTTTTACAGATTAATTAAAAACCACTGCATTGTTTTTTTTAATATTATAGGGTAGATGTGTACATACAAACAACATGTAAAAGTGAACTTAGCATCCGATGACCCCTTTAACACAGTCATTTAGGTCTTAAGTGAAAGCAAACAGCTGTGAAAGAAAACACGTGTGTAAAGTATATTAGATCTGGGTAGCTCTTAAAGTGACAGCAGTCTAATATTCCTGCTGTCTGTCATTCATGTTGATCAAACATCAAAACAGAGAAAATCTCTCACTTCTCTTGACAAAATCACTTTTGTAACTTCACTAAGAAGAAATATATATTTAATTTACACAGTGAAGAATATGTAGTGTTTCATTATACAATGCATGTAGCATTTCCTATTTGTTCTACTGTAGATTCTTTTATCCTATTGCTTGTAATTAGTTTCTTATTCTTATTTAGTCACTGACTGTTTACTTGCTCATTATTGCTCATGGAAGAAATCACTTTTTGTTCTTGTATATTGTAAGGGATTGTTGGAAAATAGTTAAATCGTCTTTTATGTTCCACAGAACTCATGAGGGTGAGTAAAAGATGACAGAATTTATGTTTTGATGTGAACTAGTCAGAGTGTGCAATTTCTACACCATTAGCAGCACTGAGCGCAATTTCAAAAACAATGATTCTCCAAACAATTGTCTCCCATACTTTGGACAAACATTTAGCCCCATCTTTACTTACTTACAGTTGCCTCTGCGCATTAAACTAGAACAGGTGAAAATATTCTAGAGAAAATAATGTTGGTCAGCTTGTCATATATGCTAAAGATCTTTTATGGGGCTTGAGGAACTGTGAGATCCAGCATTATAACAGTGCATTTCAGCCTTTATTGGCATGTGATTTATTTTCTAACAGACTGCAAGTCTACTGGTTTCTGTTTTCCCAGTCACATGTCTGTGCCAGAGCTGAATGGCAAACTCTTGCAAACTGAGCAATGTTGAAGCACCACAGAGCCATAGTGTTTACACTTTTCAGGGAAATCTGCCTACTAATGACTTACTTAATGTCTCTGCACATTAGACTCTGATAGGAAGTATTTTAACATCGAAAAAAAAAAAAAACAGCAGTTTTAAAGGAACTTTGCAAAGTTTTTCCTAGTTTATATTTATGTCCTACTTCTGCACCAAGTTCTTTATGTGACATTGACAGGTGGTCGTTTTTTATGCCGTTTCGAGCTGGTGAAAAGTACCGCATCATTTGCCAGAGGTACACTCAAGCAAAGAATTGTGCGATGACAGCAAAGGATGGTGAGAGGAGCATGGGCATGCCCAAAATCCAGACCGCCTCTGTGTTTATTTAGAGCGTATATAAGTCACGAGATAGGAGAGAATTAATGCTGAGCTTTTATATGGGCCCCTTTGGACTAGTATAAAGAAAATGCCCCTAAAAAACAAAAATGATAAAGAAAATAAACAAACAGCCTGTCTGATGGTTTTTTTTGGGCTTTTCGGCATACATTAACACCTTTCCCATCTGTATTAAGCATAATAACCAATGTTTGTCCTCAAGTGGGAAAATGAAGTAATTTTTCTTGTCGCTACAGACTCTCAAATTATATCACGTTTATTGATTCTGAAAATGAGAAACAAACCAGTGGAAGTAGAGTATCTGCTGAATCAGTCATTCTTTCCTTAAAAGCTTTTTTCATTTCGCTGAAGTCATCAAAAAGTGAAAGAAAATTACTGTTTTTTTTCCTTCAAATTTCAGATATTTGTTTGTAGCTTCTGAGTAAACTGAAGTCCTCTACTTTTCTTTTTTTTTCAGAGAACTTCGATGACTTTTGATGAAAAGCAAGAGTGAGAGTATTTGTCCGTAATGTAATCCACAGTTAATGCTCTCAACCGTGCTTTTTTTTAAGACTAAGCTCCAGATGACACGTCTCGCATCCTCACGTCAGAGATGTGCATTGTATCACACAAGATTATCTGGTGTGTTGTAGGCATGCATAATGCATTGCATCTCTTTTCTGAGTACCACTACATGCATTGAAAGAGATCTCTTTCTGGGAGAGCTCACTTGTTTTTCCATGCATTTCAATATCTGCTTCTGTCAAGTGCCTACGCCTTTATATCGCAACATCCCTTTATTCTCAGTATCACGTAATTCTGAGCAAAGGCAGAAATTCTGAAATTGCAATTGCATTGCATGAGAATATGAATTTAATGAGAAAAAAAGTGATTTAATTTGGAAACAAAAGACATCTCCTTTTTTCCCCCAAACAGGAGCTGCTATAAGCAGCAGGAATATGAGATAATGTTTGTCATATTGCAGGTCAGACCGCAGTATTTGTTAAAACATGATTTATTTTTTAGCTTTATTGTTTTAGGCCTAGGCCTAAGTCTTTAAAAAATGACATTTTTTTTTATCAATAATGATATTTAAGTATTATTTGTGTACTATTATTTTTTTAAATTAACTATTGTTTTTATATTTTCAAGTTTTATTTAATTTTTTACATTTAAATTGTTTAAGTGGTAATAATTCTGTTTTGTTTGTATTCTTGTATTAGTAATTCTAGTATGTGCTTTTGTCATTTTTATTATTCATTCATTCAATCATTCATTTTGTTTTATACAAATTATAAAATTGTACATATTTTTATTTTATTTTATTTTATTTTATTTTTTAAGTATGTATTTATTTATTTTTTTGTTTTGTTTTGTTTTATACAAAAACTACAAATTTTGCCTTGACAATTCAAAGTTTAAGTCTAAGTTTAGGTTTCCATCTCTTAAATTTTAATTTATTTCAGCTTCATTTCAGTTACCAAAAAATGACACTGGTCTATCCGTTTAAAGACCTATTCAGCTTGTATCTGTAGGCTTTACATCATTTATTTTATTTTATTTTATTTTATTTTTTATTTTATTAATTAATTTATTAATTATTTTGTTTTGTTCAAAAATTGCACATTTTGCCTTGACTATTTAAAGTTTAAGTGTATTGTTTATAGCTCATTTTATTTATTTATTTATTTATTTATTTATTTATTTATTTATTTATTTATTTATTTATTTATTTATTTATTTATTATTTTGTTTTGTTCAAAAATTACAAATTTTGCCTTGACAATTTAAAGTTTATTGTTTATTGCTTATTTTATTTTATTTTATTTTATTTTATTTTTTAATTTATTTTATTTATATATATTTATTATTTTGTTTTGTTAAAAAATTACTTGACAATTTAAAGTTTAAGTTTATTGTTCATTCATTTCAGCTTCATTTCAGTTACCAAAAAATAACACTGGTTGTCTATCTATTTAAAGCCTTGTTTAGCTGGTATCTGTAGGGGTTACATCACATATATATATAGAGAGAGAGAGAGAGAGAAATTTTGCCATGACAATTTAAAGTTTAAATCTAAGTTTTTTTCATCTAAAATTTAAATTTTAATCTATTTCAGCTTTCATTTTAAGTACCAAAAAATAACACTGGTCATCTATCCGTTCAAAGCCCTGTTCAGCTCATATATGTAGGGGTTACATCACAATTTTTATTTAGATATTTATTTATTTAGAAGAATATAATAGTCAACATTTGAAGTTGGAACAAAAAAGTTTGTCAGATTTTATTTTTATTTTATTTTATTTATTGTTTTGTTAAAAAAAATGACAAATGTTGCCTTGACAATTTAAAATTTTAATCTAACTTTAGGTTTTCATCTAACATTTATATTTTAATTTAAGTTTCATTTCAGTTACTAAAAAAATAACACTAGTCTTCTGTCCCCTTTAAACTCCCCTTTTAAAAAAGTGACTGAAAAGTCTGGGCATGTTGTACATATTCTGAGGCACATTAATATTAATGATGATGTTCCTTGACATAAATGTCTTTGGCACAGATTTAGAAATCACTGTTTAACATGCTTAAATATGAAATTCATGTCCTCTGAGGTGCTAGTCTACTGTTGTAACCGAGCTAGATGACTATATCGCTCCTGACAGCTTGCGTGGGTTAGCAGGTCAGCCATGTGTTTAGTAAACAGCCGTGTCTAGATGTGAACGCTGTAACCTAACCGTAAAGGGATTCTTACTTGAATAAGGTCAGATTTGGACTTGTCATCATATTAAAATACAGCCTTGAACGTATTTAATTATAGTCTAAGCTCATTACAAAGTCAGAAACAGCACATATAGCCTCACACTGATGACTCAGTAATTATGCAAACACTTTCAAGTAGCCAAATCGTGTATAAAGGGTATGTTTGGACACTCGCAGTGCATTTTATCTATCAAGGGGTCCAACAGAAGGCAAACAACCCACAAGTTGCCTTCCAATGTGTGAAGCACGTCACGACACACTCCTACAATATCTAATGGAATTAAAGCACATTATAAGCACTCACATGGGATTACATATGGATTACTCAAGAAAATGTGCAGTGGATTCAAGTCGTCAATTTATAGACAGGCATCTCTGTGGGACGTTTTGTTAGCATACTTCCAGGCGTCACACTAGAGAATCTCTTTTAAAGCTTCGTTTTACTACATATCTTTAGAAGAAAGGGAGGTGATTTTATTGTGTGTGTGTGTGTGTGAAAGAAGAACATTTAATGATTGTCTGGCCCATTTCAGTATCTTGTAATATCTTGGATAGAACATAAGTTATCCAGGAGTATAAATGTAAATTTAATGCACTCTAACATAATATTCAGCTAGTTTTTGGCTTGCTCGGCTGGTGAAACAATGATTTAACTCTAAAAAGACAAAGCTAATGTGCACGATTTGCACAATTCTGTTCCGAATTGAACGTCACATGCCGCTTTTTGCCTTCCACACAGTACCATCGCAATATCTCCTAGCAAATCATGCATATTTACTGGGTTTGTGGGCGTACATACATATTTCATGATTACATGTGTGTGTGCATCTGTATGCGTGCATGTATGACCCTAGGTCAGCATTTAACTCAAAGCAAAGTTGAAGGTTGTAGTGTTTGGACAGCAAGCCAAAAGTTTACATGATCTAGTGAAGACCTCTGTGTCCAATTTCTAAAGTTTTGTTTTGTTGTTTTTGTCTTCTGCTACTTCTACTGTTTTTGTTTTGTTTTGTTTTTTAGCCCAAAAGGAGTCAATCAGAAAGTCGTGACAATGTGTCCTCACACCAGCGTAGTGTAAAAAAAAAAAAATGACAGCCAGATATGACAAGATAAAAAAACAAAACAAAATGTGGCCACTTTTAGAGAATGTTTGGGTTGATAAGGGAACATGGAAAGCGGTTTGTGTGCAGCATTTTGGCTCTTCTGACACATTTATCAGACGACAGCATTTCTAAAGCACTTTCTCTCATTCTGACATGCATCGTGAACACCTCCGTCCGTTTAGGGTTCCCCGCGCTTCACTTGGCACAGAGGCATTTATTTATATCAAAAATGCAATTTGAAACATCAGATGTTGTAAAACACTGAGCTATAGTAATTTGCATTCATGTTTCTGTTTTGTTTGTATTACAGATTGTGTTTTTTTTATATATACGGAAATCGTTTCTTAACTTGTTTTTTTCAGTTAAAACCTTTCTTTATATATATATATATATATATATATATATATTATTATATATAATAAATAAATAAATAAATAAATGTTAAAAAAATGATTTACATTTTGAGGTAGCTTCCCCTTACATTTTATTTTATTTTTTTATTTTAGTTTCAGTTTTAATTTGATGCGCTCCTTTTTAAATTATTATTTTTCCGATTTCTATATGTAGGTAATATATTTATTTTGTTTCATAAAAGAAATATATATTTTTATTATTTATAATATTACAAATATTTTTTTTCTAAAATTATTTAATTTTAGAACTTCCCAAGGCAATATTTACAATTTTCAAGCTTTTAAATTCATAATTATATTTATTTCACCTTATTTCCAATTGCTAAAAAAAATTTGAAATCATTTTGGAGTTAATAATATCACCACTTTTTTAATCGATCTGGAAGCATTTTCTTAACATGTAATAATTAATATTAACGCTGTAGTGATTGTATATATATATATATATTACATGAATAAAAGTCCTACATTTGTATTTAAATTCTTCACGTTTTTAGTCAAAAACAATTAGTTAAATATAATTTACATGTTTTAAATAAATTAAGTTTTTAGTGACTTTTAGTTTTTTACATTTAAAATTACTTTTCAGTTACTTTTTTGTAGACATTTCTTAATCATGAATTTGTTCATGCATTTTCAAGTTTTTCAGTTAATAATAATATTTATTTCACCTCATTTTCAACTGCTAAAAACAATTTTTTTTTATCATTTTCACTATCATTATCACCACTTTTTTTAATAAATCC
>JAHKKF010501484.1:0-31506 GCA_019740295.1 Labeo calbasu
ATATCGATAATTATCACGATAAATGTCAAATCTTTATTTCTTTCAAGTTTAAAGTCAGATTTTTGCTCCAAAGTGAAAGTTGTAGAAACCAGACCATTTTTTTTTAAACAAAATAAATATCTAAATAAAAAAAAATAATTTCTGCATGTTCTAATGAGCATGTCTAATAATAATAATAATAATAATAATAATAATAATAATAATAATAATAATATCACTTTTTTTGTCTCTTAGAAATGTACATTTGATAGTAGCTTGAGGATGCAAAGGTACATTTTTGTTCATTATCAATCAGTAACATCTGTAAAAATTGTAGCAACCTCAGTTTTATATGGTTACATTTATTCTGACCCAGTTTTTTTTTTTTTAAGCATTGATTAAGCATTGGTCTCCTATAGTATGATGGGATATAAATAATGATAAACACAGTTAAAACCACACATAATGGTACCTCAATACCATGGTAAAAATATAACTACATGGTTTTATAGGTAGCCTATTTGTATGAAAAACATTCAGTATAAATGCACACATTCTATAGCTTAATCACAAATACATACGTACTATAATTATATACCATTACTCCTGTAATAAAATTCAATGTGAATATCCCACATTGCTGCCACAACACCATGGTGCAGTGAATGTTACTACTGTAAATCCATGCGAGCTCAAGTTCGTTATTTCAAATGTAGGTGCGCGGCAGCTGCGCTCATAATAGAAGAGACGCGATCGCGATGTGCATGCGGTGCGACGCGCTCGGTCTTGGGCATAATTTGAACTTTGGTCCGAGCGGATAAACGGTCCGTATGACGCGATTCAAATGAGTCGCGCTGTTTCGTTCCGCTTTATGGCAATAATTATCGTTATCGAATTATCGCTCAGCCCTATCAGCAACTATGCAGTATATTATTTAGATGTATTATTTTCTTTGATTCAAATATCAGTTTATGCTAGTTTATTGGGTAACATTTTACAATAAGGTTCATCAGTTAACTACATTAGTTAACATGCACTAAGAATGAACAATACTTCTACAGCATTTATTAATTTTAGTTAATGTTAATGTTAATTATTAAAATCACAAGCTGTGTTTGTTAACATTAGTTAATGCACTGTGAACTAACATGAACAAACAATGAACGACCATTTTTATGAACTAACATTGGCAAAGATTAATAAATTGTGTAATAAATGTATTGTTCATTGTTCATCATGTTAGTTAATACATTAACTAATGTTAGCAAATGACACCTTATTGTAAACTGTTACTGTTTATTGTTTCGGGGAAAATACAGAGCAAAATCCAGTGATGTCAATTAATGTTGATATTACCGCCTAAAAGATTAATACTGTTTTCTGTGTATTTAGTAGTAGTAGTAGTAAGATGTACTCCATCATCTAATATGTAATCTCATTTGATTTCAACAATGAAAAGTGGACAGTGCTGTAAAGAGCAGTTTTTAACCCTAAACTTAGTATATTATTATTAGTCTTATATGGAAGGAAAAATCCACCTGCTGCCCACTTGCTCACAATTTCCCTAGTCATTGTAGCGGTTTTCATTTAGTCGCTGTAGTCGTTTCTCAATTTGTCACACATGATACCCTCACGGGTGTTTGAACTGTATTGCTTTACATACCTAGCAATTCACCTTTTTTTTCAAATAAAGGCTGAGAGAGTTTGTCTTCTTTTATCTGATATGTGACAGAGCCCTGATGTCACCTGATCTGACAAAAACGGTGCCATGACATTTCCTAATTCAATCCATTAATCTCTGTCAAAGAACTGTAGAGTGTATCACCTCTAATACTCATTTCATGAGTGACTGAAACGGCTCCGAGTTATTTGTGATTCCAGGAGTGTATAATTGTACGGATGCAGATAAACCGCCACATTCCAAAGTTAAAATGTCCTTGAAATATAATCACATTCAAACATATATTGTTGAATGGCTTTCTTTGCCATCAAAGAACAAGGCCAAGCTGTAGAGAAAAGACTCGGTGCGGCTGTATAAACGCACGAGTGTTTAAATCTCCTTTTTGAGCGCGGTGTTAGGGATGCTGGTGTTTTACATTACTTTGGAACACTTCCTGAGTTCTTTAGAAAAACAATTAAAGCTTGCGGTACGTTTTGTATGTGGGAGATGAGAACCATCACAAAGTGTGCCATCGCAGCAAACAGATCAATATTTAATTAATCGTGGTGTTTGAACTATGTAGGCCTATTATTGAGGATTTGCAAAGTCGCCTACTGCAGTGTTTAGAACTTGGCTCTAACTGTGATCTCTGACTGAGATGCAAGGCTGGATTATACAATAGGTCAGAGATTCGTATAGACTAAATTTTTTATGGTATTTACAAATGTAGGTATGATACAGTGCATTATTATTATTATAAATAGTTTCTAATTAGCCAGCTTGTGAAAAGTTAGGTGCACATGTTGCATTAGATGGTATATCATTCCTTACCAGGAGTATGTTTATTTTTTTGTTTTGTTTTGGGCCTTTTCTTTTACTTCCCTTGCTTTTTGCATTTGCATATGATGCAATGACAACTGCATTATCATAAACCTTTCATAAATGTCACATTTTTGGAAAGCTGTTACAAATATCTACTCTCATTATTCAAATACAGCATTAGCATCTTGCCTCTCACTAATATGCGCTACACTTGCCAAGGCAAGTGAATGAACTTGTCATTGTTGGGAGCTAATTTGTTGGGAAAAAAAAACATTGCCAGGTGAAGCAGTTCACAGCTGAAGGGCGATAATTCAATCGGCTGTTAAATCAACTATCATTGCTTGACATTGTGCCTGAGTACAATTAGGTTTAGTTGGGGATGTGATGTGCTTGCAGAAATGCTCACAGGACACGGCCATGCTAATAAAACAGAGTCGGCACAACAGGACGGGAGTTGCCAGTGAGAGCTTCACTTAGCATAGTAATCACATATCAGTTCCACAGCGTGGACTGTATGCTTATAATGTAAATAGCCTCTGCAGGGACACAACTGGAATGATGCTATGATATTAGCACGGTGAGGCAATTTGTATTTTTTTTCCTTCCCTCATTCTCTTACGTAAACACAGACAAGGCTAAGCACAGAAAATGTTTTCTTCTGATGAAGAGCAAGTAGCTCGAAATGCTGCATGGTTTTACTTTTTGCAGAACTTAAGTTGTTTGGGAACAATGGTGTGGTTTCTTGTATGTTAAGTAAATCCGGTGAACATATAAGTTTAAAATCTAGTTTAAACCTGGAAAAAAAAATTCTAGGATTTTTACATTTTTGAAAAAATGTAAAACAAAGAAATACGTAGAGTATATGGAGATAGAATATACAGAGTATATATGTGACCCTGGACCACAAAACCAGTCATAAGGGTCAATTTTTGGAAACTGAGATTTATACATCAAATAAAAGCTGAATAAATAATCTGGAAATCTCAAAATTTTGAGAAAATCACCTTTAAAGTTGTTCAAATTAAGTTCTTAGCAATGCATATTACTAATCAAAAATTAAGTTTTAATATATTTATTGGAGGAAATTTACAAAATATCTTCATGGAACATGATCTTTACTTAATATCGTAATGATTTTTGGCATAAAAGAAAATCATTTTGACCATACAATGTATTTTTGACTGGTTATCTTATGACTGGTTTTGTGGTCCAGGGTCACATATGGTATATTGTTGTTGTTGTTGTTGTTGTTGTTATTATTATGATACTGTAGTAGTGTATTAAACATATGATTTAATGATTACAAAATTCAGAATTAATTTTGTGTAATTTGTTATAATATAATATAATATAATGATATATTGTGTGTATGTATGCCATGTTTTATTTATATGCTTAAAATTAGACAATTGAAATGGAAGCTTCAAATTAAATTCACAAAGTGATTTCATATACATAGAAAGCATGTTAAATTCAAGAAAGTGTACCTTAATGTTTCAAGAGACTTTTGTGAAAATTAAATGTCAAAATGTAGCTGAAATAATTTTCCATCATCGTTCAGTTTAACAGATATATTTATGTAAAAATGAAACAACTTATTCTGACCTGTACTTATTAAAATATATATAAAAAAGTTTTTTTTTATTATATTTCAAATGATTAAATGCCATTGACAAATGGGTAAAACCTAGTGATTGCAAGGACAGTGACAAAAATCGGTAAAGATTTAAAATGACACTTAATTAGTATTTAGGAGCTGCACTGTGATCCTTAAAGTCATTTAATGTGTCTGGTTCTAAATATGCCTGAAAAGATTTTTGTTATATAAACTTTTGTTATACTGAATGACATTTTAGTGGGTGTCTTCTGTAAATCATGGTAAAAATGTATGGTAGTCTTTTTTTTTGCAATAAATATATAGATAAGAAAAAAATAGGACAAACTCTAATATACAGAGAGAAAAAAATTAGCCGTATTAAACTTTTATTGTTTTGATGCTTGAAAACCCCTTTTCGTCTTTGACCCGTGTCTCAATATTCATAATCAGTTCTTTTGTCTATTCTCCATGGAATAATTTGTAAAATGGCAGCGAGCATTTCCACAACGCTCCGCTTCAGTCCTATTTCATGTTAATTATATTAAATCCCTTTCTTTGTGGCCCACACTTATGGCTATTTACTTTATAAAAATCATTTCGCAATCAAACTTGATAACCTTCTTCAATGACAAGCACATCTTCAATGTCTTGCTGCTTGTTTATGTGCACATTGTATTTTAAAGATGATTGATTGTTACATGCAACCCTGTCACATTTGAAGTGAAAGATCCCATCAATTACAGTTTCAGAATGTGTTTTTAAAAGTCAGAGCCCGAATCTCCTTGGAGCCCGCACAAGTGGATGTGCCGTACAGCTGGCATGATTTAAATTTAAAATCAAGCAGATCAGGAGAATTAAAATACATTTCAATGACATTGCGGACCAGCAAAGTGTTGATTAGAATTCATTTCTTTTACTTGGTTCACACCCCAAATTAGCGAAAGTGAAAATCTACACGCCCCTGGCCTAAAAGATACGCTGTTTATTGGTAATTCTGTAGCCTGTGTTAGATATTCAGGCTTTAAATAGCAATACTGTCACTTGCACAGCCTGCCCTGACTTTTCTCTACTCTCTCTCAGTGCAGAGTCTGCGTGTAAGTAAAATAATGAATTAGACAGGTTCGCTAATGTCCTGTAGCCCCCGTGCACCTGGGGAGCAGAAGAACCTGGAAGAAGGTCAGCATTTCACATTCATTGCACATAAAAGAGAAATCTTAAAAATGACCAAAAACTCCATATAGGCAACCACTACCAAACTTTATGAAATTTCAAAGACTGTTTGTAGGCAAGCTGACACATGGCATGGTCATCGCTGAATATGTTGAAGTGTTAAAAGTTTCATGTAGGTTTGCTCGGTGATAACAAAAGGATTGTCAAAGCGGGGTGGTAAGCTTTACGTGTATGTGTGTGGTGAATTATTGAGTGCTACCACAGGCTTTCTATGAATTATTGGTGTAAGACACCAGCTGACAGCACTATGTCAACCACAGAGAATCCAAATGCAGACAGTGCTCTTAAACCCCCTCCCACAAAAACACCAACTATGTCATGGCAGGTGTTCTCATCCCGCAGTTAACCCGCAACAGAGCCTTCAGATGTTCTCTCACCCGCTCTCGGAGCTCCTCTATATACCAAAACACATTTAAACAGGATGAATTGAATACTTCATACACTTTTAACGAAGTTCCAAGATATGTCCTGGGGAGCGTTGAATCCTCAAGAATTCAGGAAAGACTTTCCAACCAAGCGAATGTGTATATGATTCAAACTTTTTGGTTTTTTTTCCCCCAAAACTTTGCTCAAAGAAACATTCTAGGATTCCAGGCATGTTGGATCTAGATGTTGATACATGCCTGAGCCCTCACTCACAGTATATTTGAAGTCAGGTGGCACAACATGTTTAGGATCTCAGACAAGCAGAAAATATAACATTTTGCATTAATGTAAACTTGTAACAGTCAGTGCCAATAGTCTCGTGGTTAGTGCACTGACGTACAGTATAGCGCAACTGCGCTTGCAGCAACCCAAGTTTGATTCCCGTCTCATGGTCCTTTGGCTATCCCGCTCCCCTCTATACATCCAATGCTTTCCTGTAAGCTCTTTACTGTCCTATCACGATTAAAGGCATTAGAAGTGCATAAATATAACTTTAAACAATGTAAACTTGTATCTTACAGATTTGACCACCTTTTTAAAAAACGAATAATTAGTGTTCATGTATTTTGTCTTGGTGGAATAGATCTGCTATGCTGCTGAATTGCTGCTGCTGTTGGTTACTGCTGTTGTTGTAGATCAGTGGTTCTCAACTCCAGCCCTCGAGGCCCACTGCTTTGCACATTTTGTATGTCTCCCTCATTTAACCCACCGGATTCCGATCATCAGCTCGTTAGGAGAAAGATCCAGGAACTGAACTGAGTGTGTCAGATTCAGAAACATACAAAATTTGCAGAGCAGTGGGCCCCGAGGACTGGAGTTGAGAACTACTGTTGTAGATTATTGCTGCTGCTGCAAGGCAAGTACAGGAACTTGCTACTGCCAATACATACACCGATACAGTGCTATGAGTATTTAAGACATATTGCTGGTGCACAAGTAGCGTATATAATAACTCGTAGCAGATCTATGCAGCTGGAGCTGGAAAAGGTGGAGGGTTTAGAGGAATTCTGAACGCATGCTGCGAAGTAAGCAAGCAGTAAGCTCACTGGCTGTATATGCAACAATCAGTATCAATGTATCAATCAGCTTGTGCCAAACTCAAACTTATATTTTGTATGCAATTAATCACGATTAATCGTTGACAGCCCTATTGTCAGGTACAGGCCACTGCTTTGATTGGCAAACGTCATTACATAGGAAACATTATCAATGCACCCTTGCTATTGCATGTAAAAAAAAAAAAAAAACGATAATTTCCAGACAAAACATTATGAAGTAATTTACTTACAGTTTGTGATGCAGCTGCAATCAAATCTAGTACCACTTCATCTTTTAACAAATGTTTCTTTGTGAACTCTCCATGTCATTGTGCCTCGTTTACAAATCCATACTCAATCCTCAGACACGAGCCGGGATGCCATTAAAAATAAACTATTCACTTGTTCCCTACACTGGGATCCTGTTGATATCTGTACAGAGACGCAAATTAGCTGTGCCAGAAAGTAAACGCGCCTCTGTATCCAGTGTAGACAAAATAGTGGCAGTGATTATAATTTTTTAGTTGCGTTTGACGCAAATGGCACTTGCATTCAGCGTGTCAGCCGTTAAGCGACTGAACACCAGTGACCGTGGCCTATGACTATTTGTCGATGCCTCGCTCTGGAGGCAGTGTTTATGCAAATGTCTGTGTGACGTCATCTTGCACCTCAGACCCGAACGAGCTGAACTCTTCTGAAAAGCTGAAAGATCAAAGCAGATTTGTTTTCTCATGTCATGACCCCTTTAATGATGTGAACGTCATGAGTTTGCATTAACGACCCATCAGCCTGCGCCATCTACAGTTTCATGACAGAACTTGGCATTTTAGTTCCTAGTGCCAAAAATGCCTTTTTACTTCCCTGTGTTCTTTGTTTGGCAACATTGCTGAAAGACATGGCGTTGATTTATCTAACATTGCTCACGTCTGTCGCAGTGCCGCACTTTATTCCATCAACGTTGTCACCAGTGATTTGGATGGACCTCATATGAGCAGTAGTAGATACTTGTACTATGTGCAAGTTGTGTGGGGGCTCAGCATGATCCAAAAATATAGTTTGCTGTGGTGTTTGACTCAACAAGCAAGGGAGAAATCCAGGATGGATGATGCTGTTTTCAGCTGCAGGGGAGTGCAAAGTTTGTTTGAGAACTGCCTATGGCTGAGACTTACTTGTCTCTCCATACGTACAGTATTTCTCTAATGCTGTTGCTGTAACATATTTACCCACAAGGCACTGGGGCAGTGGCTGCTAAAAACTTCAGCTCTGAAATCCCCTTCTCTGTAAGCCTTGTGCTGCAAATGCCTAGAGGTAAACATGCTACTAGTTAAAGAAATCTTTTAAATGTGTGGTTTTTGCCTTTTAAATCTGGCATAGAAAAGCATAGAAATATAGCATTTTAATGATGGGGTATGAAATTAAATTAGCACTGTAATGTGTAACAGCCATTAAAACACATTTTATGACATTTGTGAAATGAGGTTTTGAATATTTGAGTGCAATTTTTACAACTATTTAGCAGTTATGTCGTCACTATTCGTGATAGGCACAGAGATGTGATTATATTTTCAGTGTGAGCATTTATTTGCAAGATTTTTAGTTGGAACTTTTTGGTTTTCAACATTTCTTCAATTTTAGCAGTGCAAAAAAAAAAACTAATGCCATCAAAAAACCATCCAGCGTGTTGAATATAAATGTTTAATCTGACGTTTATTTGCAGTCCAGTGGGTTTCATTTGAATGATGTAAATCTGCTGAAGTGTTTACCCTCAGCCCAAGTTGTCAACAGACGTTGAATTGTACAACCCGTGAAGGAGAGCAAGCTCTCACCAAATTTTAGAGACAGTTCACATGTGCCTAATACAGAGGAAAACAAGATGCATATTAAATATTGTAGTAGTCTTAATAGCAAATGATTATGCATCATAATCTAATTTGAAATGCATTTTCAGCCCAAATTTAAGTGACTGTTATTTACCTTTATTCATTTAGAAAGCAATATTAGTTATAGGATATTATAAAACTGTTCTTATTTCACCACTTAATTCACATTCTAGCGATTTCCCAGATGGCAAAACCAAAAGGTTTATCTTTTATTTTTAACATTTTTCTTTCTTGTTTTAAATGAACATTAAAAAAATGATCTCCTTTGTGGGTTATTTTTTTTTATAGCCACAAATGTCATCAGGTCAAACTCAGCTGGCTGCAGACAATGTTGTCTTAATGATAAAAAAAAAAAAAAAATGTGAGTTGTCTCACTGTACACCACTGTCATGTGGCCAGCCGAGAATTTCAGAAAGAACAGAGGTGGTTTGCCAAGCAGAACTAACGAAGGGCCTGTGGACGATGCCGACTCCTGAACACGAGAAACGAGGAAAGGGTGAAGACATATAGATTCTTAAGTCTGCAAGAGTGTAATTCTCACACACGCTTTGGCAAAAGCCCAAGCAGACATAAAGTTCATTCCTCCGCGATGAATAACCTTGATTTGAGCACAGAAAGAATTGGGAATTTCAATAAAGCCTAAGCCGTACTTTATTTTCTCTGTTTGAAATGTGTTGACTTGCCAGTCCCTTGTGGGTGTTTTCACAGGCATGCAAGCAATCTTTCGAGTTATTATTTCTTCTTCTGTTTTCCTTGTTACTGTAAGTTTATGAGGACGGTGCCCATATATTCCCAAAATGCTATGCAGAAGGGAAAATAAAACTCACCCTGGTGTAATAAACAATTTGATTTTTAATAAGCGCAGCATGACTCGGAACATCGGGATGCTTTTAAACACGTACTGTCACGGTAATGACTATGTTTCATACGGGACAGTTAAAAGGATATTACTGGGAGAGCTGGTGTGGGTTAGTCTCCTTCGTTTTATTGTTCGTTCATATGCAATCGTACCGCTCGCAAAGTATAATCTAACTGCCCTGCAGTTTACCCCTCAGATGAGCAGGAAAATGAATGAAAGCTGATTAAAATACTCGACCGCGGTTTTGTTCTTATGCACAGCCAGAAGATTAAAATACAGAAAATGCATGAGAGTGTGAGATTTTATGATTACTTCAATAGACTAGAAAAAAACAACAACAACATCTTACCTGTTTGTTGGACTTGGCTTGTATTAGAGAAACGGACAAAATGAAGAGACCTTTATGTTTCACAGAAGTTTTATCAAACCTCCACAGTATATTCTGCAGATATTTATTTTATTTTTAGTGTGTTTATTTGTTTTAGCACTTTAGCAACTGCAGTAAAACACATAAAAAAGATACTCACCTCACTTAAATAAAATATGCAAACAGACATTGTTAAAAAAGAATAGCAACTAACAAATAAAAGAAGAAATCTTAATTTAACAAAGCTTGTCCAAAAGACCTACCGTATGAAAGCATACTGCGTCATGAACACAGTTTGCATCAGAATTGTCAGTTATTTCTCAGACCCACTGAGGCAGTTTTGCAACTGTTATCATAAATATTATTATTGTTGTTATGGTAACACTTTACTATGTGGTTCATTAGATGACTACAGTAGCAAAAATGAAATAAGAATGATCAATACTTTGACAGCATTTATTGTTTTTAACGTTAATTTCAGCATTTACTAATGCAGCATTAAAAGCACAAGTTGTGTTTGTTAACATTAGTTAACATTAACAATGAACAACTGTACTGTTATTAACTAACATTAACAAAGATTAATAAATTGTGTAATAAATGTATTGTTTGTTTTCATTTCATATTAACTAATGTTAACAAATGACACAGTAAAGTGTTACTGTTGTTATTATTATTATTTTTATTTTAATAAATGTGTAAGCACTGCATATTACAGTAACACTCTGAAGTGTATTACACCATCAGTTTTGCCAAGAAAAAAAAAAAATTTAGTCAAATGACAAGATCAGATTTGGTCATTTCAGACATTTGACGTTTGACTTTTTTGCTCTTAATTCTCAACAATGTGATTGAAAAATTGTCATCTCCATCCAAAATTATCTGCCTTTTTTTTTTTTTTTAAACAATGGTAAATGCATCTGCACCATAGGCCTCCAAATGTGTGTTTTCAGTTTTTTATTTATTTATTTATTTATTTATTTTTAACAGTGGGTCAGTTATGTGTAAAATTTCTCAGGAACTAAAAACTTAAGTGGGCTGCTCTGACATCAGTGTATCTTAATTTCAGCCTCCAAGCTTGCTGGGAAAGATTGTCAAAGATTATGCACATTTATATACTTAAATGTGACTCTGGACGACAAAACCAGTCTTAAGTATCATGAGTATATTTGTGGCAATAGCCAAAAATACATTGCATGGGTCAAAATTATTGACTTTTCTTTTATGCCAGAAATCATTAGGATAAAGTAAAGATCATGTTCCATTAAGAGTTTTTTTTGTAAATTTCCTACCGTAAATATATCAAAACTTAATTTTTGTTTGGTAATTTGCATTGCTAAGAACCTCATTTGGACAACTTTTCACAATATTTAGATTTTTTGCACCCTCAGATTCCAGATTTTCAAATAGTTGTATCTCTTAACAAAACCATACATCAATGGAAAGTTTACTTATTCAGCTTTCAGATGATCTACAAAACTCACTTGGGACTGGTTTTGTGGTCCAGGGTCACAAATGTAAAAGTTAACGTTTTCCCCCAAAAACATCCTTAAACAAAACTATAACTGTGGCGTCCTTAAAAGCATTTTCCTTAACAGCAATTTTTAAAGTGGAAATGACAATAGATAAGCAGTGTCAAAGCTTTGCTCTCTGAAAGTTAAAGATGCCTGGCCGTCTGATAATCCAGGGTTAATCTGTCACGAGACCCGTGTGTGATGTTCAGGGGTTAAAACAAAGATGCGCACGAGAGAGTCGCTGTTTCCCTCCACAGACACGATGCGCTCCTCCACACAGTGCACTCGCTCATCCTTGTAGGACCTCAGTCAGTGGTCAGTGTATACACGCACACACTTTGCGTCTTCTCCCCACGGAGGCTGCTCTTCAGCATCCGGCACGAGAACAATTCCCCAACTTCACTTCACGTGCGCTCGAGACGCCGCGCGCGCACACTCACATTCTGTCACATTCATCGACGGTAAGCTCACGCAAGAAAACCTCTGTCTGACTGACTGTCTCAGAGACGAAGAAGTAGAAAGAGAGAGAGAGAAAAAGAAAGAAAGAGAGAATTTCTCCTCACCGAGCTGCTTATTTTCTCTGTCAAGCGTGTATCATCCGCTGTGTGGTGAAAAGCGCAGACCTGCGTGGGACCGATTTCCCGCCGCTGCAAGGAAGCACCAACCGTCCTCTGAAAGGTAAAAGTTACCTCACACCTCTTCAGTATGATGTCTTTGTTCATTAGGTCTGTTTGTTCTTCTTTCTTTTTTCATTTGTTTACATAAAAACGTACGTTTATGTCAAGTGACAAACTCATAAACACGGGAGGTGGGTGTGTGTTTGTAATTCACGTTTTCAGCGGCTGGTCATGAGCACCAGTTGGAAATTGCGTGTTTACGTGCAGGAACATACGGTTATATTTGGATAAATTATTAGTGAATATCCTTAGATATAATTTATCAGTCTCATACGTATTGCTCAGCAGTAGCTCAATTAATCGTGCCTGATACCTGTTGATGCCCCTCATAACACTCATTAAACTATCTGTAGCTACAGGTCTACTAATTACCTCCCTTGAAAGAAAGAAACGAACCAAAAACTGCACATTCCTGATACAAAACATTTCTAATCTAATGGAAGATTAATGGAAAAAAAGAAAGCAAAATAAATAAATTGTCATTTATAATGTTATAACTGACTGCCTACCATATAATGCAGGCTAGTATTATCTTTCTGAAATACACAAGTACAAAGACTTTGCCTGGAGAAACTCTGGAAGGAAGTTTAGTTTCGCTTCCAGTCTAATTGGTCATTGCTAAGGTGTTTTATATGGCATTTAAGACAAGACTTAAGAAATGTTGAGCACAGAGTAATACAATAATTGGTTTTAGTTAGCATACAACCTACTACTTATTTTTTCAACAGATCTATCTATCTAAATGCAGATTATAAATTCTTATTGTATTACTACTTTGACGGTGATTAAAACTGACTACAACAATAGAACGTTACATTAATTAAGGATATGCGTATGTCAATAATATCATTGTGTTTCAACAATAGCAATAATTATGCCTCTAAATAATTTCTCTTGCTTTGTGTTGTAACTGTAATGCTACGCATCTGTAAAAAATAATTAGTTGCGATGCAAAAATGTAGTAATGTATGCAAACCCAATATTGACAGCCAGTGATTTAGTGCAAAAATCTCAATATTGGTTAAACCGATTATTGATCTTTCTAACTAGTTTTTATATGTTGAGCTAAATATTGATAATGTTTTTTGAACTATACATTAGCTATATAGTAACTTTCAATTCTTCATTGCCTTTATTGGCAAAATTCTTCACTTGTGTGTCATGCTATTAGAAATAAGCATCTGAAGAAATGTACAATGCGCTTAACAATAAAGAAACGTCCTATGCCGGCTGTATATTGTAGGTTTGATTGTAGCCGTTTAACATTGTCATGTGAATATTCAAATGAAATTTCTCCTGCACTCAGTGTGGCATTTTGATTACTACATTCTAAGCGATGTTGAAGATATGCAGTAGTTAGATTTGAGACCACAATTGAGTGTTTCTATCACAAACCGTAGTGTTTCATTCATAATAAAGTGCAGTATGACTCCATCTTGAATCTACCATTCCTGGAAGACAAGAATTGAAATGTTCCCCGCACATGCACCTCAGAAACTTAATAGCACTACTCAGAGACCGTGTTTAAATTGAGTTGATGCAAGAAATGCTTTATTGAAATTGCTATACTTCACACTTGTAAATGTGTTATTTCTCAGTAATGGGTAATCATGAGCGCGGTTCCCGCATTCAGATGCGTCTGATGTCCTTACAGAGGAGTTTTATTGCAGATGATAGTCTTTGCGTTAGTTGAAATACCTGGAAATGGGCCCAGGAACAGGTGCCAAACAACACAATTAAGGGATCAATAGGGTGATGAGACAGCTGGGCAGAGAATGTGAGAGAGAAGGATAGGGTGGGGGGATCAGGTGGTAGAGAGGGGCAGAGAAACCAAAAGAGATGTTGTAATTAAGGCTAAATGGGGGTGAAGAGACACCAGAGAATGCATCCAAGCGGTAATTTGTTTTTTATTGAATATATTTATCAACATTAAATGACTTTTTTATTTTGGAAACAGGAAAGTAACTTTAGCCCGGGTTGGCCGCGTAGATAAATCTGATGATTCAACGTAGCAGCGAGCAGCTGTTGTGCTCATGAGGGCATTTTCCAGAGCGCAGGGGTATTTGATGGATCATGGCCGCACCACGCTCATTGAAATTGATTATCAATATGCATCATTTGTTTCCTTTATTGCACCTTTCCTCATTTAGAAAGAAACTCAAGAATTTAATAACATCAGTCACTCACTATGAGTTCTGGGATGTATTACAGCTTCCAAATAATTACCGTCGGAAAATCAGTTTTATTATTACAATGTTGGTTTAGAATCAGTTGCGCTTTACTTTTCAAGTACAGCTCATCAGTGTGATTGCTCAACTGCAGCTAAAAGGCATTATAGCGTATTGGAAGAAAAAATAGTGTTCATTGCTCTTGAAACATTGTAGTCAATGCCTCCTCTATCTTATGAAGCCACTAAGTATATTTCGAGTCAGGTCACACTATTTTGGATTGTACCTGTCAAACATTGAAGCCAAGCACGTTACTACTCAATGTGTTCTAGAGTTGCATTTGTATTCTGAGCGCGTGTGAGCAGAGACCCTTTCGTGACCCTTGCGGTAGCCATATAAGTTCACAAGAGATAGTGGTCTGATCCCTTCTTCTGAAGTTACAGACAGTCGCACAAATCTCTTGAGTGTTGCTCAAGATTGAAGCTTTATCAACTGCTCAGGTATGCCTGCCTGCAGGAGGACCTCTGAAATGTTTAATTGCTGCTGGAGATACCTATAAGGCAGCGACGGTGTTTCACTTATTCGCACCAGCAGTGTGCTGATTTACGGGTGTAATTTCTTAATTACACTTCTTTAATTAAAGCACGGAAGGAGGTTATTGCATTGTTCGACTTAATTCTCTGTATGTCTTTTCATTCAAAATATAACTCAATACCTCAGGATGGCGCCTGTTTTTTTTTTTTTTTATGTCAAATTTGACATTAAATTGCTTTCCCTTCTCATATAGTGATACAATAGACGATTTAGGATGAGGATAACACAATGGATCAGTTTTTCACAATCAAGCTGTCTGGATGAAAATGGCAGGTCTCTGTCTGATCTGTACCTGGGAAGTTAGTTTTGACAAAGCAAGTCTGTCAGATGTATTTGACTTTGTGACCTTACATTATCTATAGCCCTTTCATGCTCTATCCTATGTGTGTGATAGTTTTTTGTAATACCAAACTGAGATGTATAGATGAATTCCTTTTCTGTGGTTCAAACTTTCAAAGTATGTTCTGTAACTCATTAAACTAAGACAAAATGTGAATAGACGCATTTAGCGCTGAAATAAAGAGATGTAGCTAAAGCAGACCTAAACTAATCAGAACAGGAACAATAGTGTCAAATGTGCATATAGTGGGTCTGTTTATTCCATCATTTAAAATGTATCATTTAAACTATTTTTTTCTTCAAATTTTCTTAGCCTGCACTGAAATATTTAAGTCAATGGAAGTTCAGAGGTCATGCTGAATGGCTTCTCTTGTGAAGATTTGCAGTGATGTGAATGTTTTTCATAATGCTTGCTGTATTGAACACACGTCATCAAGCCATAGACTAATTATTAATACTAATTGCATGTTTTCTATGTCCTATGCTTTTACATAAATTCAAGTCAAGGAGAAGAGCCAAGCAAACCGTGTCATCTGCGCCACTGAAGAAAAAAGAAAACATTGCGATTTCATCTGTAGTTGAGGTGAAGGGTCTCAGATGTGGTTCATAGGTGGCTGTCCCCACTATGTAGCTGTTTTTTTATTTTTTAAGATCAAAAGCATTTGAATAAACTGTACTGTGTGCAAGGTCAGACTTGCCAGTAGACAAATATTCAATTTAATGAAATTATTGTTCTTGGAAATGGAGGATGGAGCAATCTTCATGGCCAACAAAAAAAGAAGAAGAAGAAAAAAAGATTTTAATTTTCTTCTCAACTAAGGTGACAAGTTCACAGGTGTTTAACTTGTCCGAAATGGCGGAGCATAGGTGGCTAACCTCGATAGAGAAGGGGGAGTGTGAAATGAAAGTTTAGGTGTCAGAATACCGAGGAGTCCTTATTCCATTAGGAGTCGAACATAGATATGAACCGTAATTCAGTGAAAGGTCGCATAAGATAGTGTCCTGACATTTTGCGTGTGCCGGAGGTCATCTCCTCTTTAATATCAGCACAATGAAATGCCCAATGTTTTCGCATGCTGCTTGTGACTCCAAGGTGACACTGCGCTAGGTCCCCAACAGGTGGCTGCGGCCAGTCTTGGAGAGCAAGGAGTGAAAAAAAATTGAAAGCGCGACTGAAAATTGGCATGGTCGGTAACTTTCTTGGAGATTGCAACAGAATACATGGTTTAATTTGAATCATGAACATTAGTTACAACAAGAAGGGTCAGGTTGTCATTCAGCTTAAATTAAAGACATTCAAATCATCTGCTAAAGAAAATGAAATATGAGTTTTTTTCTGTATCCGCAATTTTTTGTGACAGGTGCAGTTTTACCAGAGACGGAGTCTCATCTTGTATATGCTGTGAATGACAGAATAACTGGTGCTGTCTCTCTCTTATAATAATAGTAATAATAACAATAATACAAAAGCTACCAAATATAGAGACAAAATATTTTGTTAAAAGGACAAAAATATAATTTTTTGGGGAAAAAAAAAAAGTAAATTCACCTGCCATACCTGTAAACAAAAAGTATTGTTCGTTTAGAATGGTAAATTTGGTATTACTTCAGGGGTGGGCTTGGACTTCTACGTCTTGCAGAGGACAGTGGTGACACCAGAATGGAAATATTCATGATTCTGCTTAGCAAAGAATACAGAATTATATTAGACACACATGCTTGCACTCTGTCTCTGACTACATACATTTAAATATTGTATTTTATTAAGCAATGTAATTTATTATTAATAATCAAACATGGGAGCTTGAATGTCTGACCTTTTTTGTTTACCGTATCTGATTTGCCATTACCATATCTAACGCTATATTAAATCTGTCTATACTTTCACTATGAACAATACCTATTTTCGCCATACGTGATACTTTGATGTTGCATTTTCGTATTGTGATATATTGTTACACCTGTTATAAATTTTAAGTTATACGTTTTTTTATGGTTAGAACATGATTTTTTAAAATGCAGTTTTGATTTTAGCTGTTCATAAGCAGCAATCTTGGATTTTAATAAGGTCTCTTGACTGGATTTTTACAATAAAGAGTGCTGTATCTCTGTGTTTTGCTGTCTGACCTCTAAGCGATGAGTAGAAACAATGGAGCTGTTACAAGTGTTCTTATCATTCATTTATTGCTTTGGTTTTTCTCTCTGAGCATTCTAAAGGTTCCTGTTGATTTGTAATTGCTCAACTTTCTTTGTAATTACTAGTTGGTTGTACAAATCCAAAAGAGACAAAGAATATCCCGATTTCTCTGTGTGTGACTGGCATGCCTGAAAACTAAAATCAATACTGCAATGTATTGCTCATCCCCTACTCTTCCCAGAATTTCTAATGGTGGATTTTCTGGCCATGGCTTTATTTTTAACAGCTGCAGAAAACTTTCTTTTATTGTTACACGGTAGCTTTTTAGAACGAAGAACAGATGACACATTGATTGATGTCTAAATTGATGATTCCCCCCTCATCCCCTTCACTTAAAATTAAGGACATCAGAAAGAATAAAAGCCGGATAGCCGGAGAGTGACATCTGTGATGGAACTGGGAAGTGAGAAATGAACGGCAGAGTGAACTGGGATTGACTAGAACGCTCAGAAAGACAGCAGCACTGATTTGAAATCGTCTTTGTTGGTGTTGAAGAACGTATCTGTCTATGGTAGCTAATGCAGTTTTCTTTGTACCGAGAAATAGCGCATATATATATATATATATATATATATATATGTATGTATATGTGTGTGTGTATATGTGTATGTACATTTATATTTATTCATCTCTAGTAAGGTAAGAAAGGACATTCTAGGAAAGTGCGCTTGATACCCTTGGTGCTTCTGCTTGCTCTTTATACTCTATATGTTTACACATTAGTCTGCCAGCACAACATCTAGTAGGTTTTGCCGATGAATTTATGTCGTAGACATTATTAATTTTGTAGTTCTTGAGTCTGCTGACATTATATTCTGCTGCCAGGGTTCATGTGGGAATGTTTATGCAGTGAATGCTGTATGGTTTGGGAACATTTTAATCAGTAAGAGAACATGAGACTGACACTGATATAGTATTGGTATTTTGTAGGGATAAAGCATATTCTAGGTTTAATTAAATCTAAAATAATATTTGTTGAGTTGGTTTTTCTGGGAAAAATATCAGGTTCACTCTGATGAGATGTGTTACCTGTTTGTATGTGAGGTGAAATTTGCTTTTTGTTTGTGTCCTTCATTGCTTGATGATTATAATTGCACTGATTTAGCTCTACACAATAAAAAAAAAAAAAAAAAAAACATGCTAGAGTCTAGAAGTTATTTTAGTGATGCTTGTTAAATTATCTATGTGTTGTAATAACTTAATAATTTTTTTTTAGCAAAAGCTAATTTAAAATGCTCTTTTTTTCAGAATTTTTGGATTCAGCTTCAGGCCAGAATCTTTCATTTTGGTGTATTGCTATTACAAATCAATGTTGTTAATTTAAAACAGTATGTTGTAGAAGTGTCCTTTAGGTTGTTGTTTAAATAGAATTCAAAGTGTATTGCATCTCTTTGCAAGTTTCGTCATGCTCTCGCAACTGCATTAAACTTCCCCAACAGCAATCTGTTGCCCATTCAGTGGGGACTGCGGAGTTAGTAGGGGTGAAAATTGCCCTTTCTCTGGGTGATAATTTGCTGAAAGCCTCTCCATTTGACATTATAGGTGGATATGAAGTCAGCACTGGCTCTTTGGGCTTCGTATATTTGTCTCCTGACCTGTGGCGGCAGTGCAGGGTGATGCTTCCTCCCCCCTAGACACAATGGTTTTTGAGAGAGGTGAAAACCAGCTGTCTGTCACCATCTGCCTTTCTTATAAAAGCTCAGCTTCTCCCAGCTGTGTGCCATGTGACATTCAAAATGTTTTTGGCACCTTTTAATGGGAAGCAGCACAGGAACTATGTGTATGGATTGGAGCTGTCTTCCTTGCCCGTTTTCAGGCATATGGGTTCAGAGGGACTTCTTCTAGAGGCTTTGATTGCCTCATACTTGTGCGCCTGCAATAATCAGAACTGGAGAATAGAGAGATTTCTTATTAAGATGAGGGGATGCCAAGCATGCTTTTAAACAATGAACAATTTCAAGACTTGCAGACGTTTTGTATATTATTCTTTGGAATGAAGTGATTTGAAATGTAATAGGTTTTAATCTGACATGTCAGGCAGGAAATTGTGCAGTCAGGCTTCACCACTCGAACAGTATTGAGGTCAACAGAGTATTTGAAATTCTGAATTCAGAAACAATATAGGGGCGTTGTATATAGATACAGACTCTGGAGAAATATATTAACCTTCTTTGAAAGGCGTGATGACATCAGGATATTTGATGAGTGGGCGCTAAAATGAAAAACGTATATAGCTGGAAGCTTTTCTGCCTAACAGTTTCAATTCGCTCAGAAAACTTCCTTGTGGACTAGAATTGTAATTAAGTTTGGGACTTCACTCAGACATCTCTAACTATAGCAGCTCGATTTGCATACAGTAGAAGCGTTTGAGCTCTCACATCAGTATATTTGTAGAATAGCATATAAAGTTTGATCAGAACTCACTTTAATTTGATCCTTGAACTTCTCTATTTGATTGGACATGCACTTGAATGTATGCTTTGTTTGAAAGCTTCAAAACTATACTATATATGTACTGAGCGTATTCAGTATTTATGATCTATATGTCAGTCCTTGAGTGGAAATATGCCATTCTTAATGGGTTGGTAGACGTCAGTAAATGTTTGAGGTTGAAGTTTACCTATAAACCTTTTTATTGTCTAATGCAATTTAATGATTATTCTCACCGATAGGTGTTCATTAATAGAATACACAAAAAGCTCCTAGCTCAAATTTGTACTTGAAAAGCAAAGTTTTTTCTCAAGTTGCCCACAGACCTTGAAACTGATCAGCCATTAATATTTAAACACTTTTCCTTTATTAACCTACACACACAAGGGTCAAATGTGCCTTTGAAGACCAAATTTTAATGAAACGCTATCTGTTGCTTTATCATTGAAAGGGCATTAGCTTACACGCTTGTAGTTTTTAGCAGTACATTAAAGCATTCCTGGTGTGAGTTTACACAAGCATCGGCAAGGTGGAGATGGCACTGCATCAAGATCACGGAACTGAGGAGCAAGCGGCCATTGGCACTCTGACCCCTATAATTGTGTCCTCTCATCTTTCCGCTGTGCTTTCCTTTTCCTTCCATTTCTCTCACCAGCCCTCAGCCACTTGTAATTACAGCATCTCTCACTTCGCTCCCCAGCGGCACATCAGCAAAGTGTTCTTATGACAAGGCAGGACTCATCGTGCCACGGTTAAGAGCAGAAGCCCGTTTCTCACACTGTTTAGCAAAGGCTGTCAAAATATCGCTGATGGTCTCGACTGGAGGCCCTGCTACCTTAGCGTTGTTATTGCGTTATGTTACGCAGATTGTCATCGGACTGTTTCTAAATAGAAATTGGCAGGTAAAGGCTAACCTCAGATGAGAGTCAACCCAAGCTATGACAGATAGTGACAGTAATCGTTATTATAGAAATGAGGAAAAACCCCATTAGTCATGATCAAGCATTTGCATCGGGGTGTTAATTCCAAATGGCTAGAATGATGCCTCGCAGCTCTCTTGTGAAAGTGTCATTCATTATCAAGTTGAATTCTCATTGCCCTCTGACTGCCAGTTAAGTAAGAGGCTGTCTCATTCATATTAGCCATTGAGCCTAATGTTTATAGAGCTGCTAGCGTGCTGAGTAAGTTGTGCCACTTCACTTTTCCTACACTTCTTCTTTTTCCTGATCTACATGTTAAATACATGGCTTACAGTTGTTGACCTTGGTGTACAATGCATGAATGAAAGGGAATATTTAAAATGTAATGCCATTTAAACATACGGCAATTCAGAGCGATGGAGCTGAAATGAGAACCTGAAAATATAGTATGAGCAGACAATGACTTTCCCATTGTTATATATGCGGTTCCTCTTGACGGCATGTCATTTTTCTAATTCAGACATGAGTAATTACAGCTGGACTTGCCTAGCTAATAGTGACCTACAAACAGCTGAAATTGGAGCAGTATAAATGAAGTGGCCATCTAACGGAGCCCTCAATTATGCTCTCCATAAATAGATGCTTGAATACATTGATCCTTTTTTTCAAAGTATGCTGAAAAGAAACAGCACATTTCTGTGCAAAATGAATCAGCATCACCGCAGAGCTGTTTGACATTGTTTGAGATTGTTTTTTGACAAAGTACAATTTTTTTTATTATTATGATTTTTTTATACAATTTCTTATTTCCCTTGTGTCATAGTGACGACTTGAGTTTCTATTCTTCATTTGACTGTCAATGTGTTTTGTGTAAAGAAGGTTAGAACCATTATTTCATGCATGTCCCAAGACATTGTTGTCTTATTCTTTGTAGATCCTCATTACCCGTATTATACTGAAAGCAAAAAGGTACAAAGTAGATCAAACTACACCACCACCAGCTGTTTGACAGTAGCTATTTTGCATTTTGAAGTATTGCATCAGAAACTAATGATGGAAATGCCAAAATTACAGAAATAAAAAATAGCAAAAATGTTTTTGTGCTCACTTGAGGTGGTTTTTGAATTGTGCGAAAAAGGGTTAATGAAAATAATGGGGGATGGAAATGCATTTTTTGAAAAAATTCCTCCACGCACACCAAAAAAAGTCGTGTGACTTTGAGCTGTGGGATGGGATAACTTGACTAACCAGTGAACCAGATCGATCTCATTGCACAGCATCTGAAATGTTGCTATGGTCATTCTTAAATGCCCAAACAAAGTTTGTCGCCGAGTATTTCTGTGTAATTGCCTCCCAGAACTGTGTGAAAAAGACTGCGTTCCCAAACAGCTGGCATCCGCCTCCGAAAGCAGTGACCGCGCATTTATTGTGTTTCGTCTGATCTCGCTGAGGCGCAAGCAATTTATTACATATGGATAATTATTATATTCAGTGGTTTCTTCTACTTATGTTAGTGATATTTAGTGGCATCAGGAATCATTTTGTTCTCTTTGACTCGTTGGATGGATATTCCAATTTTGTGCATAACATTTCTGCTATACAGTACATTTTAAACAATCACCTTTCACCTATGTACTATTCGTTGCCTCTTTATGTTGAGAGTGGCTTGTGTACCTAAGGTTTAGGGCTTGCTCCACTTTGTTTCCTGACCCCCCGCTTTCGAATATCTGTCATGTTTCCATATTTTTTCCCCCCGCAGTAATTTGACTCGATTTGTTATGAACCAGGGAAATAATCACATAATCAATCACAAGACATTTTGCATTAATTTCCTTGTGAAGGACACAGTATGTGCCTGGTGAAATTAGAGCACATTTTACTAAATGGGCCCTTGGGAATTGATTAGTTAATATACTGTTCATAGTATAATGCGCAGCAGTACAATATGAAGTGCCGTTTGTGTTTGGCCACAACAGCTTGTGCTTTGCATTGGATCAAGTAATATTTGCAGGGAAAAACCTTATTCATGATAAATTATGGTCACCTTTGACATAGAAACGATAAAATGTAAAATAGTACGAATGATACTAATTCTACTTTTGATCTAGTCGTATATGTATAGATGTGTTTATGTATGTATTTTAATGTTGATGAGCTCACCAAGCAAAAGTCAGAGCATCTACGTTGTTATGTGAATAGAAAAATAATTCATTATTTAGCTAAAACTTGGCTTGCAGAGTAAGTTTTCATGCCAACTTCTAAACAGTCTAAATATGAATGTACAGTAGTGTTTGATTTGAACTTCAAAACTTTTTTTTTTTTTTTGTCTGCACATATTACCGGGATGTTCCTAATAGAAAAAACAAAGAAAACAACTTTGTGTGGTTCATCATGTTCCAGATGCATTCAGGCATGACACACTGCACGTGTCATAACCAGCCAGGAAGATTATTGTGCTAAATGAGCGGCATTAACGTCTTTGATAAATTGTTTTTAAATCTGCTTGTAATTTCATTGGCAGTAAATTTCCACAACTCAGAGAGCAGTCATCTATTCCTCAATATCAGCTTACATGACCCCTCCCAACTTGGCTTCTAACTGTGTTAGCTCCTAAACTAAAGTGGTCATTAGGTGCTTTTTTTTCTCTACGGCTCGGCAAGTAATGTTGGTAAAATGCTAATGCTTAATAATGATCCCTTCGTCCATTTCTGGATTACTTTTCAGCTGAATGGCAATGCATCAAAACATAAAGCATTTTGAGGCTCATTAAGGAGGCATTATACGATGAGGTCTGCGGAGCGGTCACACGGGCCTGGTGATGGATGTGAAAGCGATCCGCTGCTGAAACCCGGTTAGGTCAAATCTCTGTGGTAAAGAGGGCTGCTCTTTGACATGAGGAGGAGGAGGAGGAGGGCCCGCCACCGGACCCGGCCCATCAGAGCATCATTAGTGTCCACTTTGAGCCAGTGACAGGAATTCCATTCCAGACTGAACTCCAGACCTGAGTGTGGGGCGCTGATAGCTTGCAGAATCACACGCATGGGAGTAATAAAGGGCTTTATGCAGTGTTGATGCTGCTGTCTTCCAGCATATATGCAGAAGTATATATTTTCAAAATCGATGGCTTGCCTGAACGCCATTGTAAACTAGCTGATATATGCACAGTAGATGCCATATTGATGTGCCCAGCTGTAAAGAATCTACGGTTACACTGTGCTTAAACCTGACATGAGCGACACGCCGTGACGTGTCAAAGCTAAACCGCTCCCAGTATAATTAACAAAGCGAAGCGGTCTATACTGGAAGCGTACTCTGCACAGTCTGCAGAGTACATTATAGTTTGCAGCTTAGTGTCAGATTTCATGCTGCAGATATACACCAGTCTGAAAGGTATACCAAAATCTCTACCAGTTAACATACAGTATTTCTACTGTTGCAGAGCACGTACAGCCATATTGATAGATGTAAATAATAATATATTTAAATTTTTGGCTTCAATTTAATTTTCAGTATCCTCTGGTCTTGAAGAGGCCTCACCATCCTCCTCTAGAGATTGATTGTCTACTTAACAAACTTGTCCGCTGGTTTCATTGATCAACATTAGAGCCGAATCCTCCCATGGACTGCTGTAGGCTTAAAAAACTCTTTGCCGGACACAGCATAATCAGTCCACATGCCTCTGACGATTGATTTTAGATACTCTTTCCGTAGACTTGTGATTATCTATCTGAGGTTAATGCAGTAACAAACATTAGCATGCTCTTCTGTCGAGTCAGGGTGGTTTGTTTTGCCACGGAAGAAACCTAAGACTGTGCTTTTTAAGATATCTGTCAGGGCTCCTCTTTAGTCAGGAGAGCACAGTAGCAGAAATATGCATAATTACCTCGACTCCTTTTTCTCTGACCTCTCAGAAGTCTCTGCTAAAAGCAGACAGTCTCCTCCTGGAGTGTCATATCCTGCACTTCCCCTCTCTTTTATTTTTCATTATCAGGGTCATGTTGCAACTGTGACAGAATATGCTTTTTATTATGGCATGACAGGCCATTATGGTGATAAAAATTGGTCTTTTTATAGTATCTCAAGTTAGCTTTTTACCAACATTGTTGATCTGACAAGTCTGTTGTTCCATATTGTCACGTCCGCCTCATTACCACAATCACTTAATTGATGAATGCTTCCCTTATTAAGCGTGGAAACCTTTGTTTCGACTTCAGTTATGAAACAAATATTAGCTTTAGAAAATGTGCCCATGTCCACGTTGGGCTTTGTGACTGTAGTTTCATTGTCATGAGTGCTGTATTTCTGTGTTTGGAAGTATTGACCCAAAGCTGGCCAATATGGCTCCTTTCCCCATGTATTTGGATCCAACTTATGTCCCTTGTCTCCAATTTTAAGAGTCTGTTTGCTTGTTTATTTCTCCTGGTGTGGGCGCACTAGTCTTCATTGCTGTCAGCTGTGTCAGTTGAGTGTTAAAGAGAAGTCTGGGCTTGGAAGCTGCGGTGAAGAAACGCTCCTCTGAAACCCTGCTCACCCGCTTGTTTTACGATGCTTCATAAAAGTGTCATCATTGGTGTCAATGCGATGGTGTCCTCTGCGTCCTCTTTCTGCAATTTGTGACAGCTTATATTGCTCAAAACCACACGGCTTCAATGAAAGCCTCAAGGCCGCTACCCCTTCTGCCCCGTAACGGCTTGTCCTAGGTTTGTTTTTGATTGGTGTACTCAAAATGATTTAAACTCCCAAAATGCCCAGCTTGTAAGATAGGGAGTATTAAACCTTCTGTATTTATGGCTGACTACAAAAAGGCATGAATTCCTCCAGCCCAACACAAAGATAGAAGGTGTGCACCTTACTTCCCGTGTTATCATTTGCTCGGCATCCTCCGGTCATCTTTTGATTCAAGCCTAATATAAGCAAAGAGATGTTTTTGTGTACGTGTGAGTGAAGCATGTGGATGCAGTCCAAAATATTGATCTACATGATTTTTCATGTATTATTAAGGATAGCAGACTGCCTCATTCTCGGCCACATAACACTGGTGTGTTTTTTATGGATTAGAATGCAGTGATGCTGTGCGTATGGATGAGAATTTGAGCCAAAAATTGATACTGTAAACCACACTATACATCTCTAGATGCATGAGGTAGGGTCTATATTTTCCCCTTAAAGATTTTATATTTCTGTAAACCATGAAAAAATTGAATAACAATAATTTTGTTTTACTGATGGTGACAAGGCCTCTAGTTTTAATACTATTGAAGACTGAATCATATTTAAGACAATTGGTGTCATTTTACAAGAAAATAGACTCCAAATAAAAGTGTAATTGTAGTATAGATATTTTTCAATGTAATAATGATTTTTTTCAAATAAAAAATTAATTACAAATGTTTTGTCAAACTTTGACATTATGTGCAAAAGACATTATGAGCTCTGAATAACATTATAACTGAATTTTCTTTTCTTTCTTTCTGTCTTATTCCTCCGAGAGGAATATTTTAGAAAATGTGAGCACAAATATACACCACACACACACACACACACACACACACACACAAGTGACTCAGTCAAATGGTCATATTTTCAGAGTTTCAGCTTATTTTCTCTGTCAGCTGAAACCCGACAATGATGTTTTATTTTGTGGCAAAAATGTTCAGGCAGACAAAATGTTGGTGCATCATTAGTGGGTTTTATTTCTGGGGAAAAAGAGGAAAGGCACATTCAGTACCGTTGTTTAGCTGCAACATCAAGGTCTGATAATCTGCAAAAAGGGGAAGTTCAGTCATTTTGTACTGACATTTTACAAACAAATAAGCCTAAGACTGTAGTCACAAAGGTTTTATACATATCATAAAGTTTACTTATTAAATGTGTCTTTAATCTGAGCAGGTTTCAGATACTGTATGGGGCTCAGTTTAGGCAATTTTGTGTTTAATTGGTTGGTTTCATCTGCAACTACTAAGTCCCTTAACTGAATTAGGAGAACCAGTACACTGTTAGTAGTTAATATCTTATTGTGCTACAATATAGCCGGCTAATAGTTAGAAAGAAGAATAAATTGTGTAAGACAATTAAATTGGAGTGGGTCTACCATTGGTTTGCTGGAGTTGTATTCATTCATTCATTCATTCATTGAATGTGTCAGTTTGTGTAGCAGACTATATACTGAAAATCACAATCAATATTTGCTCTGACAAATTTAGTTATTTTAAATAAATATTTTACAATTGGCAACGCTGTGCCCTGCATTTAGACATGTTAGGGAAGTTACCTGAATAAGCATACATATGTGAGCCCTAAGCTCACTTGTTGTTTTATGTTAAAAAAATGTAAATAAAAAAATAGTAATTGAAAACAAACTGGTATTTTGATTTTTATATACTGGTATTGAAAAGCAGTAGTTTGTATGTGAAAATAAGGATTTTGTTGGATATGGATAGGGACGCTTGCACTGCCTGAATGATGGTTGCAGATGCAGTTGAACAACACAAATAAATTAAAACCATTTATAACTGTTAAATGAAAATATTTCTTGAGCGTACAACATAATAAATGCTTCGTACATGTTTATAATCTATCAAATGCAATCTAAATGCAAGTTTTGTAATTTGGGCCTGTAAGGAATAGTCCCTTTTGAAAAGCTTGTCAAAGAAGCAGTATTATTTTATTCTCATTTTATTAATTTTATTAATTCAAGTACATATTTTGTTACGGATGATTTTAAAATAAATGTTTTTTTTTCATATTTGCATTTTTAAGTAAACTAATTTATTTAGCTTACAACAAAACATTTTATTAGTGTTAAAATAAAAGATGAATTTTTTATTTAATATTTTATTGGCAGAAAATGTGTAAAAGATTTCGGTGAGCTTAATGTGGTCCACTTTTCCCAAATGTGCCAGATGAAAGAGTTTTGTTGTGTAAATTATTTAAAAGAGGGTAGCCAAAAGTTGTCACGGTATTTATGCGTGACGATTTCCAGCAAAGCATGTGTAAAAGACGTTTTGCACAACAGACATTTTTTACTATGCGAGAAATACACAGTGACAACACAATGACGATGCATATGTGGCTTATTCAAACTGCTGTTTAATTGGTTGCCCTTGTCATGGAAACAGCATCCTACTTGTCTGTATGCTACACTAATACAGAGATTTACAGATGGTACAATGCTCTGTTTTGTGACATTGTGTCTTGCCTAGGCAATTTAGAAGTGTAACTGAAGTGACAGAACCAGTAAAAAGGTTCAACGGCAAAGAACTCTCAGCCGTACTGTATCACGTCAGCGTCTATTGAAGAGAACAAATCTAATCTCATTTACAGTCTTTATTTGCCTTGACAAATGTGTGATGCTTATCAGTAGTATTTCAGACTTTAAGCTGTTTGTAAAGGCAATGCCTTATTCCCCTAGGATACTGCCAACTGTATAGATGTCAGGTCAGTTCAGTGAACACAAAAGGCAGTAAGTGCTTGTTGCAATCCGTGTCAGTAGGAAAACACGCAAGACGCTGCTGCTCATGCAGTATAATGCAGCAGCCTTTGGGAAAATGGATTGATTTGTCATGAGGCCTAGAGCAGATTCTGGGCTTTTTCTGAAACCCGTGCCTTTATCTCATCAGTAGCGAATTGATCAGAGGTTACGGCATTCATGTGGGTCACTGACAGACAGCATGATCAATGCTGGTGGGCGTCTGAATGGAAGTTTTCCGAGCCAGCTTGATGTTCCTACTCGATGAGGACATTTGAATCGCTACTAGTAAAAAGCGAGATGCTTTAGACCTCTAATGCTGGTTTGCTTTCCCTTTAGATTGTATGTTGCGCTGTGGATTTAAATGAAGTAAATGCATACATGGCGTATTTCTTATTTAAAAATTTAATATTTATGTCATATTTAATTAAATAGATGTTTTTTTTCTGTACACATTAATTATACTTTTTTGGTGTGTGTGCACTGCTAAATATACTATAATTTTTATCGATGTATTGTTTAAAAAAAGGAAGATTGTATGACAAATACATTGTGGGCACTTCTTGTACTTGCCTATGTAAATTGAACATTTTTTTGTGGTTGTGCCTCACTTGTTATTAGTAAATGTGCTACATTGCAGAAAATGTGTGTCGTGAGAAAAGGTGAGAGAAGAACAAAATGTTACAAAAACAAAATTCTAACCCTAATGCTTGTAAATAACTTTATTATAGTACCACCGCTTCATGTCTCATTTAATTGTAGATATTGTACAGTAGCAAAACTGCTAAATTGGACAATTGACAGTGCATTTGTTGTAGGAAAGTGACAATAATTTGACAAGGAACACTCTTCTGTGGTGGTTCAGCGTAAAATGAAGTTATTTGGACATTATTTTATTTTATTATATTTTTTATTTGATATTGAAGAGTCTGTTGCTTTGGCTACCAAAATTGTGGCTATGAATGCTGCCAATTAAAGCTCGCCGAAGCACACAAACTGTGCTTTACCCATGGTTATTACCATTTGAATCTGTCGGGCTTCAAAAAGAAAAAAAAAACACCATGTATTCCTAGTGTTTTTATTAAAATCATTGAATTTAAGCTTAAGGAAACTCTTCTCTCCACTACTGCTGTCAAATGTCATTTTTTATTTAGCATTTTTAAACAGTGTGTCGCTTTTGGTTATGACAGTCGGCATAGTAAAACTCTTTCAATGATATATCTGTATTTCCTTTATTATGAATAGTCTGTAGATATCGCTGTGTGCTTTTATTTAAAAAGATTGTGTTATTATCTGAAGTTTATTGCTGATTTTAAATGGTAGGGTTCTTGCTACCGTGTGCATGTTAGATTAGAGCTCTGGAGTGGGCGAATGAATAAAACTTGTCATTCACGCACAATAACTGGAATTTAAAAAGACTCAGTAAGCTGTTCAATAGATACACTAGGTGTTGCACACATTCCATATCTCATTTCTTTGTGTTCAAACTATTATGAACTTCTCTTTGCAGACTGAGGCTCGTCTGTGACTCCAAAAGTGATATTGCTTTAAAGTGTATCATAGAGATGCGCATAAGCACTTTTGTGCCTCTCTGCATTCATCCGCTTATACAATATAGTTTTTGTGCGATAAAATCTTATACGGTATATTGTTCACATGATTTTAAAAACATTGACACACACACACATATATGTGACCCTGGAACACAAAACCAGTCTTAATTAGCACGGGTATATTTGTAGCAATAGCCAAAAATACATTGTATGGGTCAAAATTATTGATTTTTATTTTATGCCGAAAATCATTAGGATGTGTTCCATGAAGATGTTTTGTAAATTTCCTTCTGTAAATATATCAAAACTTAATTTTTTGATTAGTAATATGCATTGCTAAGAACTTAGTTTGGACAACTTTAAAGGTGTTTTTCTGAATATTTAGATTTTTTTTTTTTGCATGCAAATATTGTCCTATCCTAACAAACCATACATCAATGGAAAGCTTATTTTTCAGCTTTCAGATGATATATAAATTCCAATTTAAAAAAAAAATTGACCCTTGTGACTGATTTTGTGTTCCAGGGTCAAATGTGTTGGTTGTACATCTCACAATACTTATTTTTATTAGTTCATTAATTCATTCTGATTATGAATTTTCATGAATCAATACAGCTTAGTTCTGAGAATAAAGAATGACTGTTGTTTAATCAATACTAGCATAATGTGAAGATTGACCAGGATCTGAGGAATGCTTTGGAAATACTGATTTGGATGTTTACATTGATTCCGATTAATGTATAAAACAAAGAATGTTTTGTTTTCTATTTGTCATTCTCTGTTTTATTACTTATCATGTGCTAAAATCACCATGGAATCATTTATCAAAAATGTACATGCGCGTGTACATGTGAAGTGTGTGTAAGGCTGGGGAACGCTTAGCTTTCTCCTGGCCAAGGGGACTTGGGGCAAAAATGCCCTTGCACAATTAAATTAAATCTATTACATCTGTTGTGAACTAAGTGAAAATAAATGAAAATGCATTTTTACAGTGTGTGCGTTGTAAGCAATCACACAAATTTCTGTTGAGCTTATGAATGCAATGGCCAGTCAAAGACATTCCGATTAGTCATTGCCGAAACTCTGGAGTTTTTGTTCAGTACGTGCTCTCTCTGACTGAATTCCAGATTCTTATGAATTCTCTCATCATAAACAACAAAGTGCAGATGTACGTACAATGAAAGTAAGAGATTACTTACAGTGTAGTGATTTCTTAGTTTTGTTTTTTGAGAGGACTTAAACTCGCAATAGATTAAAGTTCTAAATGTTAAAGTGATAATGTTCTTTGCTCGCTTTCTGTATAGAATTTATGTAGGGCTGTCACAATTCCTTGATTCAATTCAAATATTCGATTTTAAAAAATCTTCGACTGCATTATGCCCATGTCGAGTAACTGGAAAACACCGGAAGTGTTTCAAATCCATGAAACGCATTATTAGACAGTTTTCCAAGGCTGCACCCATTTAAAAATCACAATAAAGCATAATGCTATTGTGAATTCACAGACACTATATTCGATTAGATAAATATATACGATGCAGGTTAAATATTATGCGCTTTAATTATTTACATGCGTGTAGGTTGCCGTTCATCGTGATTTCAAAATAAAAGCTCAAACCCTCAGTGGCTGTAGCATTTCTGTCATAAAGAAATGACCCAATATTAAAGATTAAGTGATATTTGAATAAAATGTTGTTTAGCTAATATTAAACAAGAATTAGTGTTGTAAAGTGTAAAAACAATCATCAGGCCATTGGTTCTAAGAAGTGGTTCATTGTTCTAATGCGAA
>JAHKKF010501487.1:0-12181 GCA_019740295.1 Labeo calbasu
TTTTATTCTTTGAACAGAAAGTTTAGAAGGAAAATAATTAAATATTTTCTAACATTCTTTGAGTCTTTACTGTCACTTGATACATTTAATACATTCTTGATGAACACAAAAAAATAACTTTAATGGTACATTGCCCTCTAAAAGTTTGGAAACGCCCTAGAAAAGTGGGGTTTTGGACAATATTAGCATGAATCCTTTTTAATTTGTGATAAACTACGAAAACATATCTTATTACATAAACAGTTTATACATAGAAAAAATGTAAATGTTCGATTAATCAAAATATCCACCATTAGCAGCTATTACAGCTCTGCATAATCTGGGCCTAAATTCATTGTATTCTAAACTTAATTGGGAATCAATTGTTGAAGCTATTAAGGTGTGCTGACCCAAAAATCTTTAAAAAACCTGGGCCAACTTTACACCAGTAACCAGGCATCACAGCTGGCAAAGGGGCATGTCTGACTTTGACATGTATATATTGCCATTATTATGTAATCAAAATAAAAAATTATTATTGTTGGTCTTTAATGATAATGTCAAGTTACTTTATTGTATTTGCACCATAAAATAAGGATTTATGCTGATATTATCCAAAACCACTTTGCCAGGGGTGTTTCCAAACTTTTAGAGGGCAGTGTATATTTCATATATATTATGAATCAAACAGCATTAAAATATTTATTTTTGATTAAATATTTACTTTGTTTTAGCTGTGGACCTTCTAGAAAAGATGCTGGTTTTGGACACTGATAAGCGCATCACAGCAGCAGAGGCTTTGGCTCACTCGTACTTTGCTCAGTACCACGACCCAGATGATGAACCCGAGGCAGAGCCTTTCGACCAGAGCTTCGAGAGCCGAGAGCTTGATATTGAAGAGTGGAAACGTGAGTCATAGGTTTTTGGTCTGTTCATGTGGAGTTAAAAGTGCTTTAAAGGATTAGTTCACTAGTTAATTTACTCACCCCTATGTCATCTAAGATGTTCATGTCTGTCTTTCTTCAGTTGAAAAGAAATTAAGGTTTCTGAGGAAAACATTCCAGGATTTTTCTCCATATAGTGGACTTCAATGGGGATCAACAGGTTGAATGTCCAAACTGCAGTTTCAATGCAGCTTCAAAGGGCTCTAAATGATCCAAGCCGAGGAATAAGGGTCTTATGTAATGAAACAATCAGTCATTTTCTTAAAAAAAAAAAAGATTCTCTAGATAAGACCCTTATTCCGTGGCTGGATTGTGTAGAGCCCTTTGAAGCTGCATTGAAACTGCAATTTGGGCCCATTGAAGTCCCATTGACTCTCCACTATATGGAGAAAAATCCTGGAATGTTTTCCTCAAAAACCTTAATTTCTTTTTGACTGAAGAAATAATAAAAGACATGAACATCTTGGATGACATGGGGGTGAGTAAATTATCAGGAAATTCTAATTTAGGAATGAACTAGTCCCTTTAGCAATTTTAGCAGATTTGTTCACTTGCAGCATTGAGATAGACCACCCCATACCATCAACAACACCCTCTCCCACCCTGAACCAGTGTTATTTTAGTATTATTTATGTACTATTATATTATTATACTATATTTAAATTAATTTACTATTACATTTTTAATAAACCATTAATATTACTAATCGAATTAGGTTTTATTTTTATAGTCATTTTAATTTCATTTTTAGTCATTTCGCTGTGCACCTTTGTCATTTTTATTATACAAAATATTAATATTTGGGTCTTTTCATATTAGTTTTAGTTTAGTTCAAGTTTAATTTCCAATTAGAATTTAGTGCTTCAACCTAAAATTTTCAGTTTAATTTAATCTAATATGTTTATATCTGGGGCCGGTTGCATAAACTGCTTAGACTAGTCTAAAATGTTAGTCATCTAATTTTTTTCTTCAAGACCGATCATAACTTTGTAAAATCAGGTACATAAAAAGGTAAATTGGTTTTTTAAGACACAGCTTTAACATAGTGACTATGTTTATGCACATAGTCCCTGTTTTCAGCTTTATTTCAATTAATAAGAATTCATTAATTTTAGTTGATGAAAATAAGGGGCTATGTCAGTTCAGTTTTGATAAAGACATTTTTAGGATAATCTAGATTTGTTTTAATGTATGTTGCAGTCACAACCTTAATTGTTTTTTTCTTTTCCCGCTCAGGTCAGACATATGAAGAGGTGATCAGTTTTGAGCCACCAGTCTTTGATGGAGACGAAATGGAATCCTGACCTTCTCTTCTGGATGGCAATCAAACCAACTGTACTACTAATACAGTAATGCTGTCATTTTGCAGTATTGTAATCAGCCAAGTCAGTAGGACGTTTGACTGACTGTTTCTCTTCATTTTTTTTTTTTTAAATGTTGTCTACTGGGCCAAACAGAAGGAATAGATCTAATAGAAAATCATTATTTTACACATTGAGTCTCTTCAAACGAATCTGATAGTAATATCAACTTTTTTTTTTTGTTTGTTTTTTTTTTTTTTTTTTTTTAACAGTTTGTTTTGGTCAGTTTCACAATGTTCAAAAATGACTTTCATGCTAGTCCACTTGTAAATGTACTATCTCCTTGAAATTTCATAGTATTTAGTTGTGATGTTAAAATGTTTTCACGGTGTACAATGTATCACATTTGCAGTACTTTTAAAATGCTCAGAAAACATTGTTCATTTAGTTTCTGTTAATATATTTTATTCCAATCAAATCATGAGCATTGTATTTACCAATTTACCGTATGTTCTTCATTAATCTGTTTTCATAAAAATGGGATTTATTGGAGTCTCCTTTGATAGAGCTAGGATGAAAAATGTAAATTTATGCATTGGGTATTGGTGATGCGTTTAGGCTATTTGTAAATATACGTTCCGTGAAGCTTTTGGAATCTGTAGCTGTTTTATTTCTGATCTTTTTCACATTGTTTGTGTATGTTTCCTAGGGAAAGAAAGTGTGATATTGTGTGTGTGTGTGTGTGTGTGTGTGCTCGTGTGAGTCTGTCCACCTGAGGTTGCTACTATGAACTGTATGCGAACTGATTCTGCCTCCAGTAGCTGTTTTTAAAATGCTAATAATTGAATGTTCAAATATGAAAGTAGAGTAAGATATTTATATACTGTTGAGGTGGTATTTATGAACCTGAAAAGCTGCAACTGTCTTCTTTAGCACCTGACATAGAAAACATGGAATCAAACACACCATTGTTTACTGAAAATAAAGGCCGATATTTTTCAGAAAGTTCTGCTTCTTTGTTTTGATTGTTTGTTTTATGTTGAACAATAGTGTGAGGTCATTATTGACCTTTTCTACGCACCACCCTGATTTTGAATTACATGAATGTTTTAAAGGATTAGTTCAATTCCAGAACAAACATTTACAGACCCCCTTGCCATCCAAGATGTTCATGTCTTTCTTACTTTGATCGTAAAAGAATTTTATTTTTTTTTTTTTAGGAAAACATTTCAGGATTTCTTTCCATATAGTGGACTTCAAAGGTGCCCCTGTGTTTGAACTTCCAAAATGCAGTTTCAATAGGCTGTAACAATCCCTGCCAAGGAATATGGGTCTTATCTAGCGAAACAGTCGGTTATTTTCTTAAAAAAAATTACAATTTACATACTTTTTAACCTCAAACACTCATCTTTTCTAGCTCTGCGTGAACTCTGTGTATTCCGGTTCATGACAGTTAGGGTATGTCGAGAAAAACTCCCATCTCATTTTCTCTTCTAACTTCAAAATTGTCCTACATCGCTGCAGAAGTACCGACCAGTGTTTACAAAGTGAACATGCAAAGAAGGTCAAACGTCCTTCACAAAAAAATGTAAAACAGTGATGTAGGATGATTTTAAAGTTTGAGGAGAAAATGAGATGGGAGTTTTTCGACATACCCTATCTGTTTTGAATCAGAATGTATAGTGTTCACACAGACATAGGCAAGATAAGCTAAGATAAGCGTTTGAGGTTAAAAAGTATATAAATTGTCTTTTTTTTTTTTTTTTTTTTTAAGAAAATAACAGATTGTTTGCTAGATAAGACCCTTATTCCTTGGCTGGGATCGTTTACAGCCCTTTGAAGCTGCATTTAAACTACATTTTGGAAGTTCAAACTCACGGGCACCATGGAAGTCCACTATATAGAGAGAAATCCTGAAATGTTTTCCTCAAAAACATACTTTCTTTAGGACTGAAGAAAGAAATACATAAACATCTTCGATGACATTATCTGTAATTTTTTGTTTGTGAACTACTCCAAAATGCATTTTATGACCAAATGCACCTTCAAAAGTTTTTTCAATCTCTTACAAAAAAAAACGGACCATAGTAACCATAATTTTAATAGACTGTGTAACTATGGCTACCATGATACTTTTGTCCGGTGGATTTACCTGTGCTTTGTTTTCATGTGTTCATCCAAGTCATCGTTTGGTAATTAAAAATGCGCACGTCTGGCTACTTCTGTCACATCTTTCCATTCGATGTCTAATTGCGAAAGCACATACATTTTAAAAATGTATTTTGACAAAAAAATGTGACAGTTCATATTGTGAACGCGCAAGAGTCAAGATGCGCGTGTCCGGAGGTGCGCGCATGCGCAGGGCCACCCAAGCCGCCAACTAAGGGGCCAACATGGAGAGAAAAGGTAATCTCTTCCTTGACTTTCTCTGAATAATATTTGCCTTATTTGAAGCGATAACGATTACACATGAGGCAAGGGGACTAGCGTACATTCTGACTCAAACGTGTAGTGTAATATTAAAGCAAAAATGCGCATTTTACCTTGTATTGGTAGGCATGGGCTGGTGTCTTTAGCGTTAGCATGTAGCCACTCAGTCTGCAGCTGAAGTGAGCTAAATTTATTTTCATCACGCCCCAGAGGCACGCTTTATTATCGGTTTACATCGCTTTCACTTTAAGCGATTTAACTTTTCTTTTGTTTTGACAGACGTTAATCTTTTGAGTAGGCGCGTGCACGTATCAGCTGGATGAGAGTTGAAAGCTTCTGTTTTCCTCTTTGCTGTCGTGGAAACTTCAGGAATTCATTTCCTTCAGCCTCGTTTTTGCATCCACGTTCAAGCCGCTATAAAAATGGATTAAAAAAACACTGATGTTATTGAAGAGCCACGTCTGCACCTATGTAAAGCGCTCAGTTCCTGTCACACTGTAAACACCCAGCTGTGTATTGTTTGTGTGCATTACATAAGATTACATAAGAGCACTATCACCGGTCTGTGTGTCTCCATACATGTCAGGCTATGTTTAGCTATCTTTGAGGAACTGAGTTTAAGTGATTTTTATTAATAGTTTCATTGTAATATGTTGTACCTCATTTGTCACACCAGTTCTGGCACTTCAGGCGAGGAAGAAAAGGGCCAAAGCCAAGAAGTCGACCAAAAAGTGAGTGCTTTATTCTCTTGTTTTTTTTTTTTTTTTCCCCTGCTTGTGTGTTTTATTTATTTGGGTACTAATGTTGCTTTTTAAAATGAGAACTTTAGACTAGACCTAAGAAGGACTGTCTATATGTATACTTGGTTGTGCACAGTAACTCTGCCCTAGGATGTGATTATAGGACATTAATACATTACAAACCATAATATGGTGCACAATTCTGTCTGAAGACTTTTTTGATGTCCTGGAAGTTGTTTAGTAGGTTGTTAAATGCAGTGTCAGTTTAGACGCCACTGTTTTGATGTGTACAAAATGACTCATCTTGAGTTTGCTCTGGTTATTCAGTCTTGGTTGTTGAACTGTGTCCATTGGACAATATCTTGTAACATTTTGGCAAATGAAGTCATCTTTCTGGCACGCACAGTATTGAGTTGCGCTTTCTTTCACTTTAGTTTTTGTGATGCAAGACACAAGTGTTTTTTTTTTTTCTTGCATGGGTTAAACCGGGCATGGATACATGCAGGCAGTGAAATGCATTCACACACTGGCAGACTTTTCACTCAATAGTGTGTCAACATGGTATTTAACATAAGTGCTTATGTGGTAGAAAATGAAACACTGGCTGTGTGCACAATTGTGTTTCTTGGATTTCGATTCAGATGACAGATTAAGTTTTTAATGTCAAGTTTATTTATTTACACTCTTAATAATAGTGATTCCAAAAGGAGTTTTTCCATACCTTAATCATTTTTTGGTTCCTCAGAGAACCTTCCAATTCAAAAGTTATTAAAATAACCATTTTTTTAGTGCAAAAGAGCATTTTAATAATCTAAATATCCTTTTTCACTCTAAAGAACCTTTTGTGGACTGGAAATATGTTTCAGATGTTAAAGTTATGCAACCAACAGTGCCAATTTTTAACACTTTATTTTTTAAACAATACAGATTGTTTTAAAGCAGCTTTGCAATAGTAAACAGCATCACAAAGTTGTTCAATCAGGCTTCAGTAATTTTTGTTATAATTTCAACTTCTGTTTCACCTTTAAAGCAATTCTAGTTAGTCCAGTTCAGTTACTCAGTGAGCTCATTAAATAAATAAAGGTGTTTTATGTAGTTTTTATGCAGGCCCTTTGATTGTAGCGTGTCAGAAATGAAAATCACATGCTGAAATGGTTGTCAGAACATTTAGACTATGTAAAATCAGCATCAAACTGTCTTTCATGTAAGATGAACTCGCTCTATGAGCGTTTATACTGTACAAGGACCGCCCTATATAGACTGCGCTGTAATGAATGTCTGTTGACCTAAATGAAATGTACTGTCATCCCTCAGGCCAGCACATCCTCCACGCGGGGCACCACAACAGCAGCCCCCGACAGAGACCCAGATACAGGAGCCCGATGAGGAAATCCTCGGCTCTGACGATGAAGAGCAAGAAGATCCTAATGACTATTGCAAAGGTTGGAGACTAAGCTCTACACGGTCTTTTTGACAGCAGAAGTTACAGTTTGGTTATTATAGATGAGACTTAAAATTGCTGAAATGACAAGCTCAGTCTGAGAAAGCTAAAAAGACTAAAGGCACTTCCTTGTTTCACAGTTGTTTTTTTTTCTTGCAAGCATCTGTTGGTGAAACTACAAATTTTTCTAGGAAGTGCAACACTACTGTAAACTGCAAAAGAAATTAATATTTGGTACTGTAAATACTGGAGTGCCATCTTCCTGTGTTTATACCCCTATGGCTGTATGTTTCAAATATCTGTGATGTTGTTTTTTTCACTTTATTATCTTATTATTGTTTGTTATATTAATTATTTACTTATTTTAAAGTCTCAATAGTCTGGTCAAGTTCTCATTTTTATTTTTGTTCTAAATGTACTTTAAATTGATTGTTTAAAATCAATCCCTAACAAAATGAGAATTAAACCAGCTCTGAAGGACAATCGATGAGCTGTCTGAATACAAGCTGAAAGATTGCTGTTCTTCTTTGGTTAGGAGGATATCACCATGTGAAAATAGGGGACCTATTTAATGGTAAATACCACGTGATCCGGAAGCTGGGATGGGGACATTTCTCCACTGTTTGGCTGGCCTGGGACATCCAGTAAGAGCATTATAATTTTTTAGATTTTTAATGTCTTTTAAAGAAGTCTCTTCTTCTCACCTAGCCTGCATTTATTTGATCCAAAGTCCTGCAAAAACAGTAAAATTTTGAAATATTAAAAATATTTAAAATAACTGTTTGCTATTTGAATATATTTTAAAATGTGATTTATTTCTGTGATCAAAGCTGAATTTTTAGCATCATTACTCCAGTCTTCAGTGTCACATGATCCTTCAGAAATCATTCTAATATTCTGATTTACTGCTTAAAGAACATTTATCTTAAATATAATATAATATAATATTATATATATAGCTTTTGAATGGTATAGTTTATAATATTACAATAGCTTTTTATTTCAGAGAAATGCAGGAATTGATTACAGATATAAATTACATTTTAAAATATATTAAAATGCATTTATTTTAAATAGTAAAAATAATTTAAAATTTTACTTTTTTTGCTGTACTTTGGATCAAATAAATGCAGGCTTGCTGAGCAGAAGAGATTTCTGTTTTTTAAAAAATCTTACCGTTCAAAAACTTTTGACTGGTAGTGTATGACACATTATAATGTGCCAAAATTGCTTATGCTTGATACTGTTTTTCTCTTCCTTTTTTCTTCTCTGTAGAGGGAAGCGGTTTGTTGCAATGAAGGTGGTGAAAAGTGCAGAGCATTACACTGAAACAGCTCTGGATGAAATAAAGTTACTCAGATCTGTAAGTATCCCAAAAAACCTCTGAAATGCTTTAAATAATAATTCTAGAAAATAGAAAGGATTAAAAGAAAACGAAAAAAAAAAGGTTGAAAAAAATGATCTTTTTTTGTATTTGTTTCTAGGCAAGCATAATTTGATGTATTACTGAACCAAAATTTTGTTTTTCTTTCTTTCTTTCTTTTCATTTGTTTTCAGGTCAGAAATACAGACCCTGATGATCCAAACAGAGAGATGGTTGTGCAGCTGCTGGATGACTTCAAGATCTCAGGGGTCAATGGGACTCGTATCCTTGAATATGGCGAATGTTTTGTGTGTGTGTGTGTGTGTGTGTGTGTGTAAGAGAGAAAATGGGTCAAGAAGTCTTCAAGCAGGTGTCTCATGCTATTTTAAGATACCCTGAATTCTTTTACAAGGGCACTTGTGAATGCTGACTTTGAAACAGTTGTTGCTTTGTAGCGATTATACCAGAAGAAGTTGTTCTGATGTGTTTCTCCAGTTAGAACTTTTACAGTTATTCCTATGAACAGCAGTTTCTGTTTTGAAAGCATTGGACCTTCACTTGACCTTTCAGATGTCTGCATGGTGTTTGAAGTTCTAGGGCACCACTTGCTTAAATGGATTATCAAGTCCAACTATCAAGGCTTACCTCTGCCCTGTGTCAAGAGCATCATTCGACAGGTAAAGCAGCACACCATCACACAACCAGATCAGTGTTCACGTAATAGCGGTTTGACTAATTAACTGCTGTCCTGGATTCAGTGGATCAGTTACAGATTAATTATGAGTTTACAGTCTTACTTAACATTTTTGGTTTTATTAAAAATTCAGAATGATTTTATAATTAGTTTCTGTCACACCTTTTTTAAATGAAACCATGAGAATAGACCATGAGAATGTTTGTAAGGGATAATGTGCATTACTTACGTTTTTTCTTTTTTAAAGAATTTAATACTTATATTTAGCAAGGATGCATTAAAGGAGAAGTTCACCTCCAGAATTAAATTTTTTTTACTCACCCCCATGTCATCCAAGGTGTTCTTGTCTTTCTTTCTTCAGTCACAAAGAAATTTAAGGAAAACATTCCAGGAATTTTCTCCATATAGTGGACTTCAGTGGTGGGCAATGGGTTGAAGGTCCAATTGTTTCAGTGCAGCTTCAAAGGGCTCTGCCATGATCTTATTTAGCGAAATGATCAGTTATTTTCTTAAAAAGTAAAAAATATATCCTTTTTAAACACAAATGCTCATCTTGCACTACCTCTGTGATGCACATGCATGTTTTTTTTTTTTTTTTGTAAAGGGCGTTTGACTTTCTTTGCATGTGTTCTTTGTAAACACTGTGTCGGTACTTTGGCCTACGTCATGTGTGCATGGTTACATAATGCGTGAGGTCGAGCTAGTTCAAGACAAGCATTTGTGGTTAAAAAGTACAAAAAAAGTTTTTTTTTTTCTTAGAAAATGACAGATTGTTTTATTAGATAAGACCCTTCCTCAGCTGGGATCGTGTAGAGCCCTATAAGCTGCAGTTTGAACCTTCAACCTGAAGTCCACTATACAGAGAAAAATCCTGGAATGTTTTCCTCACATTTCATTTATTTTCAACTGAAGAAAGAAAGACCTGGGGGTGAGTACATTTTCATTCTGGAAGTAAACTTCCCCTTTAAATTAATCAAAAGTGATCTGAATTTCAAATGAATGCTGTTCTTTTATACTTTCTGTTCATCAAGGAATCTAAAAACCAAATCAGCATATTACAATGATTTCTGAAGCATCATGTGACACTGCAAACTAATGTAATGACTTCTGAAAATTCAGCTTTGCCATCACATGAATAAATTCTGTTTTTAAATATTATGAAATAGTTGTAAAATTTTACAACATTACACCGTGTCCACACCGGACACGAGCGACGCGACAAAATACAGTAGAACCCATTATAATCATAACATAACTCAAACAAAGTTCAAATGATTTGCAACAGTCGCTTTGTCGCGTCCAGTGTAGACACGGTGTTACTGTTTTTATGGTATTTTTAATCAAATAAGTCCAGCCTTGGTGAGTGTAAGAGACTTTTTCAAAATCAAACAAACAAAAAATTTCAGTTTCAGTTAGAATCAGAGGCAATCACAATCATTGGTTTCAGAGAGCTGTGAATAACCAATAATAATAATAATGATAATGTAATGTTGTGTTGTATTGTTGTAAAAGTACTGTATTGTTAATATTCAGCATTGTGATTAAAATTATATGTTATGTTGCCCAAATATGTTTAGAAGTTATTAATAGATATTTTTATAGTTATTTGAGTCTCTTTGTTTTTGAAATCTCAGGTTCTTCAAGGTCTGGATTACCTGCACACCAAGTGTCAAATCATCCACACAGACATTAAGCCAGAAAACATTCTCATGAGCGTGGATGAGCTGTATGTTAGGCGTTTGGCTGCAGAAGCTACTGAGTGGCAGAAAGCAGGCGCTCCCCCTCCATCTGGGTCAGCAGGTACAGCAGTTCTGCTTACTGGCACACACGAGGAAGCACGCTTATTACACAGCTTCAGTCAGTTTCAAATGATTATGCGTCAACTTTTCCCCAGTAGTTTTTTTTAACCAGTTCACATTCTCTTGTTAACACAACTTGTTGGTTAGCTTTCTTACCCTTTGGCATACTGCTCTTAAAATGGGTTTACTTTGCAAGCTGTCATTGTGTGACTGACTTGTGTTGATCTTTATATTCTAGTGAGCACTGCCCCAGCACCTAAACAGGTATGTTTTTCTTCTTCAGCAGATGTTTTTATATTACATGTTTCATTTAAAAGAATTAAATTATCTTTTTGTTGATCATCAAAACGCTTTTGCTTTTAAGCATTAACAGTGATTACCCATCTTGCTCTTTGTCAGGCACCAAAAATGTCAAAAAACAAGAAAAAGAAGCTGAAGAAGAAACAGAAGCGTCAAGCGGAGCTCCTGGAGAAGTGCATTTTGGACTTGGAGGAGATGGAGGTTGCGCCTGAAGGCAAAGAGGAAGAGGAAGATGACCCAGAATCCCCCAAATCCCCCTCCTGTGCACCACTCAGACAGGCATCACTGCAGGACATTGCTACTGAGGACACTATAAGTTAGTTTCTAATTGTTTTCCTAAGGTTTTAAAATTATTTAGAATTTGCTATTATTTGTGATTAGCTGTCAGTCCGCTGACATTATATTTCTGTTTCTCTGTGTCTCGCTTAATAGTGGAACCTAGAGAAAGACTAACCTCAGATGCTTCACTTGAGCTCAGCTGTAACGGCTGCATGCACTCCAGTCAAACACAGCCTGAAGAGGAAGAGCAAGGAGACCAGAGACATGGTCAACTGCTACAGGAGGACCACCATAATGCAAACACAAGCCCAGAGGATATAGCTAAAAGCATGTATGAGTATTGTAATGGGGCAGAGTCCCCTGAACTGGACCAGGCCGACTACAGTAACGGCACCTCAGGCCGAGAGCAGCTGGAGGAGGGAGAGCAGCCCCTCGGAGAGGAAGATCAGCAAAAGACTAGAACCAGAGCCAGGGAACAGAACAAGGATAAGCTAAAGAATGGTCAGTGGATTTTCTATGCCTGTTCAATTTTTCTTTTAGTGAAGATTATTTGTGACCCTGGACCACAAAACCAGTCATCAACGGTAATTTTTTTTAAAATTGAGATTTATACATTTATCTGAAAGTTATATAAGCTTGACATTAATGTGTGGTTTAAGATAGGGATGCACCGAAATGAAAATTCTTGGCCGAAACCGAAAACCAAAAAAGAGGAAACCAACGCCGAAAACCGAAACACCGAAAGAAATTATGCCAATTATTAGTACCATTGCATTTGTGGCTATGACTGTGTACTAACCTTAGTAAAATCAAGGCGTTGCAATTGCATAAATTAATATTAAAGTTTCAAAGAATAAATCGTTGAGGTTGAGCTTGTCGTCTGCCTGACATTTGAGAAAGATTTGAGAGAG
>JAHKKF010501496.1:0-10714 GCA_019740295.1 Labeo calbasu
TTTTTGACAAAATGAAGAGAGACCCGCCTTTTGTAATTATCTGGCAATCAGTGCATTCGTTGTCTTGTTGCCAGGCAGAATTGCTTGCACAGCCAATTATAATAAATAAAGACCAGAGTGAGCTGTTTTAATAAATTAGTATTTTGAGTTGACAGCACTTGAAATCTTAAGTTTCCACATTTTGTAGGTAAACAAGTTACACGGACACAGTTTTTGATTTATGGGCCCAGAATGTAAAAGTAATGTTTAGTCAAGATTACTTAATTTTATAAGTAAAGACAACACTTGCGTTTAAATATTAGAATCAGCATAACTAAAACTTAATAAACAGAAGTATACTTCATTGTTAGTTTGTGTCAACTAATGTGGTTAACAAATTAAACCTTTTTTTTTTTTTTTTTTGATTTTGGCTTGAAATATGACACCAACATTTATGAGATTCACTGTTGACAGGAATGAGTGCAGAACAAAACTAGCAGAGCGTGAGAATCGCTTCATCATTTATTCACTTCCATAACCAGCAGCAGCCTGTTGCTTGCTTTTATTTCTCTCTCTCTCTCCCTCTCTCTCTCTAGCTTAGGAAAACAATTACCAATTCAGAGACATTCCTCTACTACTAACAATAAGCAGTCTCATTAGAAACCCCAAGGACAACAGGAAGAAATATACAAATGTCTACGGTTACCTAAATGGAGCCTAACCGGAGCTGTCATTACACTCACTGACTCTGGCAGACGTGACAGAAGCCAAACACACACACAGGTTCTCTGCCCTATCACAGCAGGAATCTCTTAGAATGGCTGAATTGTATAAATGTTAAGTCATACTTAATTGCCCATAGAAACGTTTGTCCCAGATATTTTCCTCTTGGCTCCATTAGCCAATGCTGGTTGCTAGAGTAAAAAAAAAAGTGGCCAAAGAAAACACACTGGGGCTGTTTTCTTGTTAAAATGCACAGATTGGATGCAAGATTAAAACCCACTTCCAGTGTTTTTTTTCTCGGTAAGTAAACCTCATGACAAAACCAAGCAGTGTTTGGGTTTGTACGGATGTCCTTAATATGCTAAACGCTGTTAGCCTCATTTTAAATGTGTGCTGCTAGCTCACAATTCGGTCTTCTTGGCATGAAACGAGGATAGAATGCGACCTTGAGGAGTTTATAGCAAAAACAGAGACTGCCTTTGCTGAGTTAAACTTTTTTTTTTTCCCTCAATCAACGCTATTCCTGTGGGCAGAAAGTCTGCCGTGAGAGGCGAGCTCATTAACAGTTGACCCCAGCTTGAAATAGCTGGGAATTAAGCAGTGCTCCACATGTTTGGGCCTTCTCTCGCTGCCAAAACCACTCCTACTCCAAATCCAACTCGGGACACGGGCTGGGGAGGGACTGGAATGCCCTTATCTAATTCCAAGCCAACCTTTATGTCCGTGAGGAAATAAAGGTCAAGTGTGGACCAACTGCACTTAGTAACTTAATTTAAAGAGAGTGTAAAACAAGAACTTATACACTCACTCTGCCTGATTCATTCCATTGATGCCTTTCGACTGGTTTTCCCCTGTGAATGGCTCTGTGGAAGGAGAAAAGCAATGTCAACATCTGTATTACAATTCACAGGGCCCCAATGCTACATTTACTGCTCTCTTGACAATTTTTGTTCATTTGCGGTACTGTGCAGTGTGACTAAAAACAGATCACACTTTGTGGAGATTTGTGGTTTATATAGTATAATCACGTAATATAATTCGGTAGTAAATATAAATTTGATATCAAATATATTGAAAGCAGCAATACAAGGCTAAGCATACCAGTTGCAAAACAATTAGATTTGTTTGGTAATACAATTAATGTTTTATTCAATAACTGCATGGTCTAGAGATGGTCTGGCCTAATTAGATATGGTGCAATCTATAAGAGAAGTTTTTGCAGTTTTGACCCAGTTTAACATGGTGGAAAATCTAGTAGGCCTGGAATTTGTTCTCTTGATCTCAGCTGGACTTTTATTATCTCGGCTGCAACTTACATTACAATTTTAACTTTTTTTTTTTTTTTTTTTTTTTACTCATAAATAGGAGATATAAATTTGCAATTGTGAGAAATAAAGCCAGAATTGCGAGAAAAAAACTCATAATTTTTACTTTTTTCTCGCAATTGTCAGTTTATATCTCACAATTCTGACTTTTTTCATGCAACTTTGGCTTTTTATTCTCAGAAGTGTGAGATATAAACTTATATCTAGTTATAAAGTCCAATTTTTGAAGGGGAAAAAAAGACTGTGTTCTCAGAATTACAATTTTATAAGTCACAATTCTGACAATTGTGAGAAATAATGCCAGAATTGCAAGATAAAAAAACCAAACAAAAAAACAATTCTGAGTTTATGTCTCACAATCCTAACTTTTTTCCACGCAATTTTGACTTTCTCAGAATTGTGAGATACAAACTCACAATTGCGAGTTATAAAGTCCAATTTTGAGGGGCAGACTATGTTCTCAGAATTACAAGTTTGTATTTCACAATTCTGACGTAACTTATTTTAATTGTGTTATAAAGTCAGAAGTGTGAGTTTATACTCCAATTATATTCCAATTCCAAGCTTACATTTAACAATTCCAAGTTTATATCACAAGTTATAAAGTCCAATTCTGATCACAATTCAGATTTTTTTTCTTGCAATTTTTTTCTGCTTTATTTCTCTAATTGTAAGAAATAAAGCCAGAATTGCTAGATAAAAACTCACAATTCAGACTTTTTTTCCCTTACAATTGCGAGTTTATATCTCACAATTCTAACTTTTTTCACGCAATTCTGACTTTTTTTTTGAAGTGTGAGATATAAACTCACAATTCTGAAAAAATGTCATAATTGCAAGTTTATGTCTCACAATTCTGACTCTGTAACTTGCAATTTCACGTTTATATCTCGCAATTCTGACTTTATAGCTCGCAATTGCAAGTTTATATCACAATTCTGACTTTGTAACTTGCAATTGTCTGATTTGCAAGTTTATGTCTCACTATTCGGAGAAAAAAAGTCAGAATTGCGAGTTTGTATTACGCAGTTGTGAGAGAAACAAAAAAGTCAGAATTAATAGATAAAATACACAATTATCTTCTTCTTTTTTTTTTTAATATTCAGTGGAAATGGGCTTCCATAGTAATTGTGACTTTTTTTCTCACAATTTCACTCACAATTTTTACTTTTTTACCACAATTCTGAGAAAAAAAATGTCATATATGTCAGAATTGTGAGATATAAACTCTGAACTCAGTCTTTTTTCTTCCAATTCAAAATTTATATTTTCCAAGTTTATATCTCACAGTTCTGACTTTTTTTTTGCAAGATATAAACTCTCAATTCTGACTTTTTTCATGCAATTGTGAGTTTATATCTGTCTTTTTTTCTTCTTTTTTCTCTGAAATGTGAGATTTAAACTTATATAGTTATAAGGTTATATCTCACAATTTAAGTTATAAATTCAGAATTGCAAGGTTTAAAGTCATAATTCTGACTTATTTCTCAGAATTGCAAGATATAAACTCACAATTGTGAGAAATAAATAAACTGTGAGACTGTGATTCTGAGATTATATCCAGCAATTCTGATGATTTTACTGTGAGATATAAATGCACAATTGTGAGTTATAAAATCCATTACAGAAGAACAAAGTCAGCTCACAATTCAAAATTTTCCTAAAATTGTGAGTATATATGAGAAAAGTGTCAGAACTGCGAGATATAAATCTCGCAACTGCAAGAAAAAAGTCAAAATTGTGAGACAAAAATTCAACTACCTTTTTCAATTTTTTATTCAGTGATGGAAACAAGCCATACTCCATATTTAACTTTTTTTTTTTTTTTTTTTGCTAAAAAATAAAACTTTAAATCCAAGTTTAATCTATCAAACTGCCATCCAGATGGAAGATACCATGCAGTACACTGTTATTGGAGATCTTAAGTCATCAAATAAGTTTGAGTCAACACTTTTATTGACAAAAATCACATTCGGCAGACCCTCCCTAAGAAGCCGAAGACCATCAGGATGGAGAAACTCTCTTGATGGACTATCATGTCTTTTCTGTATATAATGATGTTGACATCTCTAAAGGGCGGATATTCCCTCTTTTCACTCATTGCCTTTTTGATGTGACAGGCGCTAGAATGAAACTGGAGTTAGGTATCAGGCTGACCTGGATATGAGGTCAGTGTTTGTATGGGTGGAGGTGGGGTTGTACACCGTGGGGATGTGCTCCATGTGAATGGTACATTGTGTGAAGAGGAAGTGTTTAGTGTAAAGCAGCCTCAGGCCCTTCCAAATGAGTTCAGGTAAGTTAGCATACTGCTGAATCTGAGTTCATGCTGACATTTAATTCATGTACTGCATAAACTCACACACACGTATCATAAGATCATTCTGTGACGGTTATCCCTGCTAAGCAGGTTTAGCTTGCACCCAGCTTAAAAGACCATGTATTGGTTGCCAATATTAGTTGCTCATACTGGTTACTCATAGGCTCCAAACAACGTGAGAACCATTTGTGCTCAGATTCAGTGTTTTGACAATGTACTTTAATATTTGAAAACAAATGGGATTTAAAAGCAATATTTTCAGTTAATAACAACTTAAATTTTGATCAGTTTTCCACACAAATCTATTATATGGCTTCAGATGACTTGGAATGAACTTTATATTTTTATCATGCAATTTGTCATTTTCGATGCTTTAGAGCAGCATTGTTGTTGCTAACTAGAAACTAAAATGATTAAAAACCGTTTTGTTCATTAAAATAAAATAAAATACTAGATTTGCAAACTTGAAAAACTTGAAAATTAGAAATGTTTTGAAATAAATGTAACTTTAAGTACTAAATTACTAAACCTAAAATGGCAAAATAGAAATATTGTAATAAAAATAAATAAAAATGACAAAAGCACAGCACAATTACAAAAACTTACTCTAAAACTAAAATGAAAACTGAAAATATAAAAATGAATGCTAATTTAAAATACAAAATATACATATACTTGCATTTTATGGAAAATAGTGGCTCAACCATTCTTCAAAATAATAATAATAATAAAATAACAAATAAATAAATAAATAAAACTAGATTGCAAACTTGAAAAACCTGAAAATCAGAAATATTTTTAAATATATATATTTTTTTGAAGTACTAAAATCACTAAAACTAAAATGGCAAAATAAAAATATTGTAATAAAAATGAATAAAAAATGACAAAGGCACAGCACAATTACAAAAACTTATACTAAAATTAAAATGAAAACTGAAAATATACAAATAAATGCTAATTCAAAATACAAAATATACATATACTTTAAGTTGATGGGGAATGGTGGCTCGACCATTCTTCAAAAATAAAATAAAATAAAATAAAATAAAATAAAATAAAATAAAATAAAATAAAATAAAATAAAATAAAATAAACTTGAAAATTAGAAATGTTTTGAAATAAATTTAATTTTAAGTAATAAATTACTAAAATTAAAATGGCAAAATAGAAATACTGTAATAAAGCCTTACACTACAATGAAAACTGAAAATATATATATATAAAAAGCAAATTTAAAATACAAAATATACATATGCTTTAATTTTATGGAAAATGGTGGCTCAACCATTCTTCAAAAATAAAATAAAATAAAATAATGGAAAAAAAATGAGGTAAAAAAAAAAAAGAGTAAATGATGACAGAATATTATTTATTTGAGAATCGGAAATTGTGACACAATTTACTGAAAATGTACTCATCCTCTGGTCACCCAAGATGTAGATGAGTTTGTTTTTTCATCAGAACAGATTTGAGGAAATTTAGCATTGCATCACTTGCTAACCAATCAGAAATAAACTCTTCTACATCTTGGATGGCCAGAGGGTGAGTTTTTATTCTATTTTATTTTCAAATATCAAATTTTTCATTTTTTTAGGTGAAGTATTCCTCTTAAAACCAGAAAGTGCAAGTGTGTGTTCACCGCTAATAATTTATTCATGTCATCGTTTTCCACCATGTCCTTGACCATGAGTAGAATCCAGAGATACTGGAAACCACTGGCGTTGAACTGGTGTGTGTGTTTGTATTTGTATGTCCACATCTCACCAGGCGTCTGTGTTTCACTATGCCATCTTGCCTCGGGCTCTCTGCTAACCTCAGCTGACATCGACGTCCAGCTGCTCACCGTTCAGGAGTAGTGTGTGTCTGTGTTTGACAGTGCTGATCTTTGTGGGTGTGTGTGTGTGTGTGTGGAATTATTTTGGTGTGTGAATGCTTGAAAGCAGACAGTTGCTTGTGTTGACAGGGGGTCATAAACAGAGATGGTTGTGTGAAATAGAGAATGCTGCACACGTGACAAGACTAGCAAAAAGAAATAGCAGACTGATTCTTGAGACATGGGACAAAATGCGTCCTGCAACTTTACCTGCCAGTAATTTTGAAAATAGCTACTTTTCAGTGTTCTGACTGACTAAACTGACTTTCATTTGGATTTTATTTCATTTTGTTATTATCATTCCTTCAAAATGATCTATACTTCATATAGATAAATTAATATACAGTTGAGGTACAAACACTTTGCAGAATGTGCAAAATGTTAATTATTTAAAAAAAAAAAAATGTAAAATATGTTTATAAATAGACTAAAAACAAAATAATAGCTGAATTTCTAAAAATGAATGTTCAAAAGTTTACATATGCTCGATTCTTAATCTTGTGTGCGATAACATGCATGCGTCGTGGTACTAGAGGACGCTATGGCAAGGGGACACAATGTCTCGTTCCCTATTCTCAGGGAGCTATGGTTACATGCATAACCTGAGACATTTCCTTTCGAAAGGGAACGAGAGGCTGCGTCCCCTAGAGGGTGCTATGGAGGCATTCCCCATAGCGCCCTCTAGGGGATGCAGCGTTTTGTTCCCTATTCTCAGGGAACCATATGTTTTCTTTGCACACAAAAAGTTTCTTGTAGCTTCGTAGCATTATGGTTGAAGCACTGATGTCACATCAAAGACTGACACGGAAGAGAAAAAATTGTTAAATAAATGTGTTATTTTGTTCCCTTTCAAAAGGGAACTTGCACTGCTTCCCCTAGAGGGTGCTATGGGAAAGGGAACACAGCGTCTCATTCCCTATTCTCAGGGAACCATGGTTACATGCATAACCTGAGACGTTCCCTTTCGAAAGAGAAGTAGCACTGCGTCCCCTAGAGAGCGCTATGGAGGCATTCCCCATAGCACCCTCTAGGGGACGCAGCGTTTCGTTCCCTATTCTCAGGGAACCATGGTTACATGCGTAACCTGAGACGTTCCCTTTCGAAAGAGAAGTCGCACTGCATCTCCTAGAGGGTGCTATGGAGGCATTTCCCATAGCGCCCTCTAGAGGACACAGCGTCTCGTTCCCTATTCTTAGGGAACCATGGTTACATGCATAACCTAGAAAGTTTTCTTTGCACACAAAAAGTATTCTTGTAACGTCAAAGCATAATGGTTGAAGCACTGATGTCACATGGACTATTTTAACAATATCCTTACTACCTTTCTGGGCCTTGAACTTGTCAGTTGCGTTGCTGTCTAAAGGGCCAGAAAGCTCTTGGATTTCTTCAAAAATATCTTAACCCTTGTACATCAATAAAAAAAAAAATAAAAAAAAGTTACACATAGGTTCTTAGTGGACAAAAATGTCCATGTCAAAAAAAAAATTAAGTTTGGGAGCACAGACTTCAGTTTGGCCTCATTTTAAAGAAGACCCTTGGCAGATTATTGCTGAAGTAGAAAAAAGTGAAATAAACCAAAAAAAAAGTTATAAAGGTTTAAGTTTAAGAAAATGCTTTATGAACAATATTTTATATAAAATATATATTTTATGAAATATGCTCTAAACCTGCTAGAAAATCAAAGCCATAATCTAAACAAATCTAAAAATCAAAAAATTCAAAAAATTGGTTGTGTTCCAAATTTGAGGTTGATATCTCAAAAAATTAGCTTTCAGGAAGATCTTTTTTGGGCGCAGTACCAAATCTTCCCCATTAGATGCCAGCAAAACTCTGCTGGTGCACACAGCAGTTGGATTTGTGATTTGCAGTAGAGTTTTTCTCTCAAATATTATTATTTATTTATTTTATTTTTTTTATGACACGCATACAAACCACACTCTGACATCTTTTCCAACACACCCACACAATTATAGCAGCACTATTTTTCTAATTGGCTCTATAATAATAAATAAAGCGAGTATTTGCTTCATTGGTCAAATCTGAAACACTATCTGGTAAAAAACGGTAAAAAAATATATTTTGAAGCCTTGCCAACAGAATGAAAGTCTATTAACAAAAATTTAATCAGTTTACAGTTAAATGGCACTGTGATTAAAAATAGCAGTTTTAATGGGTTTCAGTGAGGACGTTTTTGTCCTTAAGGTCCAGAGAGGAACTATTTTTTGTACCTAGTGCAAAATAGATTTATTAAAGGAAATGGGGGTGAAATAGTACAATTTCAATAAAAAATACACACCTGTGCCAAAATTCTTGCAACTGGCAATAACACAGGCAAAATGATCAAAAAATCAAACTGAAAAGGACAAAAATCTCCAAAAGTTCGCACAGGGGTTAATTTGTGTTCCAAAGATGAACAAAAGTCTTATGGTTTTAGAACAGCGTGAGGTTAAGTAATTAATATAAAAGTTTTCATTTTTGGGTGAACTATTCCTTTAAATCACTGACTTCATAAAACTCAAATGTGATGTGTTATGAAGGATGTTGGATACTGGCAAACATTACATTAAATATCACCAGAACATAGCTCTAGATCAAATTTCACTCATTAAGACACATCCCATCTTGTAAAACTGCACTGGGCACAATTCCCAACCATATTCACCTTTATTTAACCTCTGTAATCCTGTATTAGTCACAGAAAACCATAATACACAAGTGCTAAAATTATTAACTGAGCTCTAATCACAAACTGTTACCATGCAGTGCAGTCTGGGTATTTGTAGAGCTGTGTCAGTTGGAGTATAATTTTAAGAAGTTTTAATTGGCGTCTGGTGGTCAGCTGGGCTTCATTAGATGACCCCTGTGGCTGTACCTAGACACACTGTCAATACTGTGGTCATTAAGCAATGAGCAGCAGTCGCCCCTATGAGGAGAAAAGACACTTCATAGAGTCCATTGGATTTGTGGCTGTATTATACAAGGCGGTGAGTATGAATATGTGTAGGGGGGGTGTTCCAAAGACATTACTACATGACGTTAGGGACTGCAACTGTAGTATATGTGTCGCCAATTAATTTCCTTCTGCTCTGTAAAGTTTAGTGTAATATTCTAATATCATAGATGCTAAGAGATGGCAGATGTTGAGACCTATAAATACTCCCATGACCCTGTATTTCCTTACTGCCACAAGAAGTTTTCATTACCCAAACAGTCTCACACACAGGGTGCCGACTTACCGAACCAAACACAATACTCTTCCAAACTGCCAAATTGCCAATTGTCCAAATGTGGAGTGACATTTGTGAAGTGGTGTTATGGAGCAGGAAATTACACATCTGAGGTCCTGCTAAGGTTGTGGCTTGCTAAAAAAAAAAAGAAAAAGAAAGAAAAAACAGCATGAATTTCCAATTTGATGTAGACTGGTTTCTGCTGGTTTGGTGCTGGTGGACCACCATATTCATTCAGAAGCTGGGAACAGTTACTTTTGCTTATTCTTAAAGCGATAGTTCATCAAAATAATAATAAAAAAAACCTCCCAGGAATCTTAATTTTTGGAACATATTTGGAACATATCTTGACTTGTTTAAGCATATGGCTTTAAAGATGTTTTAAGAGGGTGACCGCTAAGAGGTTAAATGGATATTTTACCCCAAAATGAAAATTTGCTTTTAATTTACTCACCCTCAGGCTATCCAAATCATTGGCAGTTCACAAACTGCACATCTGTAGCTGCCGATTTTTGAATGTCAAAAAAAAAAAAAAAAAAAAAAAATCGAATACTCTACGATACATTGATGTCTTATGAAGTGAAACGACTGGTCCGTGCAAGAACATGAATATTATTTACAACATTATTACCTTTAATCCACAGCCTGGGCAAACAGCATGTTTAAGTTTAAGATGGTCATGCAAATTTGCCGCGCTAACCAACAGAAAGTTGGAGAAGAACATTACCATCAACACATGCTTAGCAGCCATTCTCCAAAATAACCACCAAGAGGTTTTGGCATCAATAGCCTCGTTCAGACTGTCAGCCCATATCTGATTGGTATGCAAATCCGATTGAAATCCGATCATATTTAGGTAGTCTGAACAGCAACGAACTACATGAAATCTGATTTGGTCAAATCCGTTTCGAGCTACATTCGTATGTGGTTTGGAATCCTATTCAAATTGGATTTCTGCTTTTTCACCTTTTTTAATGTCACGTAAAACGTAAACACGTCAGACGTTTTTGTGGACATAACAAACGTCTTTGCAGAAACAAGCTTGTTTTGTTGCGAACTGCAAATCAGGTGGGAAAAGACAATATACAGCTAGTATACGCACCTCTTTGAGTTTTGAAACCAGCGGAGACGGCAGCACAGAATAAAGTCGTACATTCCAGCTTCCTGCATTTCTGCCGCTGCTTTAGAAGACGAAATATAATCAAACGCGACGGCAACGTTGTCATATCACAAGACAGCATCTATATTGCAAACTGTAATGCTGTTA
>JAHKKF010501502.1:0-10015 GCA_019740295.1 Labeo calbasu
AAATTCCACTTAAGAGAATAACTTTGGATGCTGACAGCATTGACACACATTAGACATCGTATTAGCACTTGCATTTAAAATACTTATTTGTTAATATTTTTGGCTAAATACTTTTTGTGTTTTGATGATTAACAGTTTCGACAATGCACAAGGTGAACTCTAGAAACATCGGGGGTGGGATTATGACGTGAACGCTAAACTCATCATATAGATACACAGTAGTAAGAGACTTTTTGAGTGAACTGAGTGCAGCACAAGCAAACCAGTCCGAGCTCACAACAGGTTTACTCGGGAACCAGTGTTGACCAAGTGAGAAGCACTTGAATTTGCTGCAGAATGAATAAGGTAGTGAGGGGCTTTGAAACTTTTTTAATCAATTGTTTCAAAACAGTGGTTAGAAGTGTGTATCAAACTGCCAATGTCACGTAATTTCAATCAATAATAAAAAATTTCAATCGTAATTTTTACATAATAACGTTTCGAAATTTCAATGGTTTGCCATGAATCATGCGAGTTCTTTAAGATCGCCCTGTAGTGGTGAACCAATGAACCAGCATCTACCTGATCTCAGATCAGTTTCATCAATTTGTAGACATTTTAAACAATACATTTGTGTAATTACAAGGATTAGAACTAGGTAATTAACTCTTACTGGCCTCTATATACAAGCTGTCCTTTAAAAAAATTAAATAAAATTAATGTAAAATGTGAAATTATTATAAAATATTTTAAAAGACACATATTATACAGACACTTCTGGTATTTTATTATTTTTATTGTATTTAATGTACTATATTTTCAATAAAACATTTATAATTGGTTTATAAAAGCTGTTTTTATCTATGTTTTGGCAAACACTTTTGACCAGTAGACATCACTAGCGTGTAGTATTTTGAGCGCTTCGAAACTGTGAATCTTTTTGGGAAGCAATTGGTTTATTTGATTCGAAGCTTCGAAAAGGTTTGCTTCTCTCATCACTCAAAGTTGTTTAGGCTACTTATGTCTTTTTTAGACATTTTAATAGGGATCAAATGAGTGAGTCCAGCTTTGAGAATGAAAACCAACCTGTTTGTTTCTCAGTATCTTCATGTGTTTCTTCAATCCTCATGTCTTCACTCTCTTCTTTAATAAATGGCGTCTTTGTTTGTTCATCAGTATCTTCATGTTTGATGCTAAATGCTTTTATATGGAAATTAATATGATTAACAAACATAAATACTTAAACATCAATAACGTGTTATTTGGTTTAGACCAGAACACTAAAATAAGAGTAGAAAATGGGATTTTTTTTTTTTAATTCTGACAGTTTGATGTAGAAACCCTACTAACATTATAAAAGCACTTGAAGAAAAAAAAATATTATTTTGTTTATGTTTTTTTAGCTGAAATCCTTTCAGTTGCAGGAGGGCAGAAAGTGCACCTACCAAAGGCAAATGAACTGAAAATGTACAATACAAAATAGTTAAGCTTTGAAAATAAAAACCAACCTGTTTGTTCTTCAGTATCTTCATGTTTGACTCTGAATGTTTCTTCAATCTTCATGTCTTCACTCTCCTCTGTAATTAACGCCATTTTTCTGCGTGTCTGGACACTTTGTGCTGTTTAAGATGAGGATAATTAACAGAAAGTACATTATTCTGAAAAATAAACGCAAACTAAATCTCTGAGTGCGTCTCAGTTAGCTCCCTAGTGCCGCAGTCAGCGCACTCCAAAGGGAGTCAGTCAGAGTGATAAATAATGGACTGTATATATACAAATTACAAATAAAGTTAACAGTAAGTATTTCTGATTTACTTGGTATGCAATTATTTGTAGGCAATATGTAATAGATTACACTTTAATGAAAACATTTGCAGCTGGTTTGTAAAAGTTATCATTACACACGTTTGTGTTTGTTCTCTTTTGTCGTCATTGCGAGCCGATTCGAGCGCTTTGAATCACTGAATCATTTAACGAATGATTCAGTTCAGATGATTCTGATTCTCGGTTTCTCTCACTTATTTGCCGTATTAGAACGATGTACTAATTCACACATGGGGAGCGAAATGAGACGCACTTTTTCCTGTTATTAATTTGAGGATGAGCTTTACCTACAAAAATAACGTTAGATAAAGTATTACAACATTATATTTAAGATTGATCCGTTTATTTTGCATAGTTTGTAAAAACGTTTAAATTGACAAAACAATTTGCAACAACTTAAAAACTTACAAACCTCACAAACCTTTCTTCAGCTGAATCACAACAGATGAGGAGCACGGCGCAGCTTTATGACGTCATATCACAAGAGCAAAATAAAAGTCCCATTTATATACAACTGTATAAAATGTGTCTAGAAGCACATATTCGTTTTGAGTAGCTGAAAGAGGAAAATAAACGTAGAAGTGTTTCTCAATCGAGATGCACAGAACATGGTGATATATTCTACTTATATCAGTAAAGAAAGACAAAGCATGAATAATATAGATATGACTAAAATACGTGTATTACATGTCATAATACTTACTGTGAAACAGCTTATGGGGTAACAACAGCAGGCTACTTTAAAATGATCATTATATCAATTTTTTTACATAATACATTAGAGTGAAACATGTCACAGTCTTGTTATCCCTATTTGTATAAATTTAATCATGTTTGTTGAGTGTTTTATAAATTAGTATTTTTTGCTGGGTTACATTAATTAGGAACAGCCTTTGTGCTCCACACCTGAAGACTTACTTTGATCAAAATGTTCATCATCTGTTAGCTTTACAAAGAACACATAGTGTGTTTAGTGTATTATTTTTTTATAAAAGCAACATACATATATGGAAATAATGTAATTATACTGTAAAAAGTAATTTAATAACATATACAATTGTAATTGTTAACCATATTTTCTTAAAAAAAAATGAATAAAAAGTATTTAAATGCTACAGCACTAAAACGTCTGATAATGCACGAGTAAATCATTTGTAAGTGGACCGTTTCGGATAATTACATCCTGAGCAAATGGTGACCAGTTGTAGCATGGCATGGGTGTGGGACACCGAGAACCATCTCAGACAAAAGGGTGTCAGAACTTAATTAACATACAGACCAAACAGGAGCAACTTCATTTACATTAAAGGAGAAGTCCACTTCCAAAACAAAGATTCACATGTAATGTACTAACCCCCTTGTCATCCAAGATGTTCATGTCTTTCTTTCTTCAGTCATAAAGAAATAGTTTTCTGAGGAAAACGTTATTTTCATTAAAAAAAATACAGTTAAAATACTTTTAAATCTCAAAAACTCGTCTTGTCTTGCTCTGTCTGAGCTCTGTGTATTCTAGTTCAAGACAGTAAGTGTATGTCGAAAAACTCCAATTGTATTTTCTCCCTCAACTTCAAAAATCATTTCAAAATCGGCCTATATCGCTGCAAAAGTACCGACCCAGTCTTTGCAAAGTGAACATGTAAAGAAGATCAAACACCCTTAACAAAAAAGGTAAAACAGTGATACAGGACGATTTTGAAGTTGAGGGAGAACATGAGATGGGAGTTTTTTCCACATACTCTGTCATAAACAGGAAGAAAAAAAAAACAATCCAGGCAGAGTAAGACCAGACGAGCGTTTGACATTAAAAAGTATTTAAATTGTATTACTTTTATGAAAATAACCAATCATTTCAATAGATAAGACCTTCGGCTGGGATCGTTTACAACCGCATTTGGGATCGTTTGAAGCTGCATTTAAACTGCATTTTGGAAGCTCAAAATCGGGGGCCCATGTCAGTCCATTATATGGAGAAAAATGCTGAAATGTTTTCCTCAAAAGACAGAATTTCTTTACGACTGTAGAAAGAAAGACACAAACATCTTGGATGACAAGGGGGTGAGTACATTATATGTGAATCTTTGTTTTGGAAGTGCACTTCTCCTTTAAGGGTAGTAAACTAAGTGTATAAAAAGGTTGAGCCTAGGATGTTTGGGGTTCATTCTGACTCTGTTAAACTAAAGGTACAATAAACATCTTCATCAAGATCTTCAACATCCTCATCAGCTTTTCCTGGACTCCCCCGACAGCAGCACCTTGGATAATAGAAAGCGTAAAGGCAACGCTGAAAAGGCTGGAATAAAAAAAAGAAAGCTCTAGAAACTGATGCGGCCAAATGTATTAAGCTGAGCACCTTTTTCCTTAAAACAAGCGAGACGACAAATTAATTCGATGAGACGGCTGGTAAGTTAACGTTAAGCTAGTTGGAAAAAGAAATAAAGCCATCATTAGAAAGTTATCTCAGCTGAAAAAAAAACAACCGAAACCAGCCTAAGCTGGTTGGCTGGTTTTAGCTGGTCAGCAGGCTGGTTTTAGGGGTGTTTTGGCCACTTCCTTAGCTGTTTTTTTTTTTGTTTTTTTTTTTTAAGCAAGGATGCTGTGAAAAAAAATTTGCATTAAAAAAATAATCAATATAGAGGCTAATATAGTACATATATTTAATGAAATGCTCTTCTCTAGAGTTCGTCATTTCTCTAGTTTCTCCTGTGAACAACGAATGACTTGCCTGAGGTAAATATGATACATGACACATTATTTACAAGCTGTTTTATTGACGTCATTCGTGGTTGAAACATTAACTGAGCAATTACATGACACATGAAACGTTCTTTCATGGTTATTTCATGGTTACATGGTTACTCCTAGAGATTTAACACTAGAACCGCCAGGGGTCGCTGTATACCTAAAACCGCCATGCTGGTAAATTTTACCCACGCACATGAGTAGTGTTTTGATATGACTAAAGAACATTTATTTCACTGTATTATGCCACTGTCTTCATAAAGAAGTGTCTAAAGTCATTAAAAAATGATTGTCTAGTCATCAACTATATTTTTGTCCTGTTGTTTTATATTCAAGGCTTTTTATGCCTTGTATGCCTGACTACAGTCAGTTTTCATAACAGTCAATATAAGCTAAACAAGTCTGCATTGACAAAGACAATTAAAAGGAAGTAACTACTTATTTGGGTGGTGTCATATTATAATTCATTGTTATTAATCAATATATTAAGACCATTCATGTTATTTAAATTACTAAAATAGCCTATAGACAACGTGTAATAGTATTTCACCTCACTGCGGATGATGCAATGACAAATTCAAGCGCACAGCTTCGCTTAATAAATTATTGATTTGTTTAGTTATATCATTTATAATTTGAATAAGTGAACAACGACAATAAACTTCGGGTAATCAAAAAAAAAAAAGGTTGTATTTATTACATAGATCGATTTTTTTTTTTCAGGAAACGTGCCGACTAGAATAAATGGCAACAAAGTGCGAACAGTAAACAATATAACATTAGCCTAAAACATCTAAATATGAGATCGATGAGATTGAGCGAGATGCTAACAGTCTAATCAGATTCAATGATCAGATGAGCCGTCAGATGCTGAGCCGACCCAGGATGCATAACTTACCATCAGACTCTCCATCACTCATGGTATTCAGTGCTTCAGATACCTCTTCGGCATCCAGAAATCGCCTTCTTTTACTCATTTTGACTTCATTTATGAAACTGATAACCGCTAATTCAGTAAGTAAAAGGCGCTGCCTTGCAAATGATAATGACAGCGCGAAAACACAGGCATTATATATATGGGTAAATCTGACCCATGTTGGCGCTTTTAGGTATAAATGTCACATTTTTCGATCTGGTGTTATCTAATCGCTTTTGAACACCAGCGGATTTTAAATGACACAATTTTAGTGAAAGTCAATGGGAGACTTGACTGTTTTATTGAAAATCTGAGTAACAGGTACGGGTAAAATTTACCCCGTGGCGGTTCTAGTGTTAAACATGTCAACACTAAATTTGGTCAGTGTAATCTAAAGCCCTTTGTGACATTAAATTGCAAAGTTCATTGAAGGTTGTGTCTGTGGCGGCCTGACAAGCTGCAATGTTTTGATCTGCAAATTCAAATGTTTGATAAGAGTCCTGTCCTGAACACATGCCCATGACCATATTCCGTTATAGTCATAGCGCCACCTGCTGGCAACAGGAAGTGACATGTTTTATGCTGTAACAAACTCCTCCTAGAGATGTAATGACATCAACATTGTATTCGGTCACTCTAAAGGTCTTTGTGATGTTAAATTGTGAAGATCTTGAGTTTTCGTTAAAGGGCGTGTCTGTGGCGGCCTGACAAAAGTCCAGTGTTTCGCATAAAAAAAGGTTGTTGTAACTCAGCTGTACATTGTCCAAACTGCCCCAAACTTCACACGTTCGATAAGAGTCCTGGCCTGAACACATTTAATGGCCAATATTCCATCATAGCACCACCTGCTGGCAACAAGAAACTTGTTTTAAATTATCTTAAACATGCATTGTCCAATCTGCACCAAACTTCACATGATTAGTAAGAGTTCTGGCCTGAAGACATTTAAAGGCCAATATTCAGGTATAACCATAACACCACCTGTTGGTGACAGGATATGTCATGCTTTACACTAACTCAAACATACAATGTTTAATCTACAATGAACTTCATATGTTTGATAAAAGTCCTGGCCTGAAGACATCTACATGCCAATGTTCAGTTATAGTTGTAGCACCACCAGCTGGCAGCAGGAAGTTTGGCACATGTAAATGACTTTGACGTATTCCTCCTGTATTTACCACTTTAAACCCATATTGCTTACCGTTCGCTGTTTTCCTACAGCCACCAGGTGGCAGAAAGCCTGGGTGCAAGGGCCCTTTCAACGCACATGTACACATACATATATACTAATTTTTTTTATACAACAAACAAACTGCTGAAGTTTGATCAAAATCAAACAAAGTGTGCCAAAGTTATTTTACAATTCCTGTTTCTCACTTCATAGTCTTGTTAATAGCCTGCCTTTTTAAAGGCTGTGCCACCACCCCCCACCACAGTGCTCGGGCCCTTAATAATATGCTTAAACAGAATATCAGTAGGTTCGTTTTTTCAAGCCAGCCTAAAAGCTAATGGATATAATAAGTGTTATCACACACTCAGTGCTTGGCCCATGATAATGATAATTAGTATGGCAGACTAGTTATGTTTGATATCAGCAAGGACCACTAATGAAACAGTTTGATAAAAGTTTTCTTCTTCATCTCCTGCCTAGTCCCTTCGTGAGAAGAAAAAGCTCCACTTTCATTTGAAATGTCTTGGCTTGAGGTTAAGGTTGAGCTCATGATGATATTACGCAAACAATAGCTGCCACAACCACACAAACACGATGATATTACGCAAACAATATCTGCCAAAACCACACATACACGCACGTTTCCTGCTATTTTTAAAGGCTTAACCACTGCTGGAAACCATATATCATGATTACTGTACATATAGAAAATAGGATAAAATGCTAACATTATTTGCAGATAATCACATCTAAAGCAATGCTATGAGTTTTGCAGTATAAGCAGTAATTTATGTGTTTATCAGATTTGGCAGAGGTCAAAGGTTTACCAGGCTTACCTGAGAATGATAAACAAGCCTAATGCTTTGACATTTTTCTTCAAAATTTGGTTTTAATTTAGTATACAACTTAACTGTGCTTTGGTGTCAAGACTACCCTGATAAATGTATTACATTTTATGCACTGTTTTCAGACTGACCTGAGTCATGTTACATGTTTTAGTTTATTTTCAGACTTATCTTTCCAGGTGTTTGATCCAAAACCATAAGGAGACAAGACCATTTTTATGCAGAGCATTTTCAACAACCACTTTTGCACAGTATTAGCAGTGGCTTGTCTCAGGCCCTGAAATTAGTAAAGTTAAGGAGACAAAGGGGACATTCTCAGAGGGGACATTCTCAGCAAAGGGGACATTCTCAGCTCTATCATTTAAACATTGTACTTGTTTGATAAAAGTTTCTTCTCCATCTTCTGCCTAGTCCCTTCATGAGAAAAAAAGAGCTGTACTTTCCTTTCAAAATGTCTTGGGTTGAGGTTGAGGTTGAGGTTGAGCTCACATAAACAATATCTGCCCAGACAACCACACACACACACTCACACAAAATCTTTCACTCACTTGTTCCTCTTTGTTGTTTATGATGATCAGATCTCTCTCTGTCTAACATCTCTTCTGTCTAACATCTCCTTTTGTGTTCATCAAGTTCATCAAATGGCTCTTATATGTTGTGAATAAACGTAATGAGTAACTACATTTGTGTGTAGTATTAATTATTACAAATGATAATGATAGCTTATAAATGTTTTGAATGTATATTTCAAATAACCAGATGTCAACCCTACAATAAGCTGGATGTTCAGATTTACATCAATACATTTACATTTAGTCAATTAGCACATGCTTTTATCCAAAGCGACTTACAAATGAGGATAATGGATAATGGAATTTAATTTAAATAAAATGAAAACAGATAGAAAAAGAATAGATAAGCTAGTGAGCTAGTGTTTTTTTTTAAGTGTACCTGTCACAACTGGTAGTTGTGTTTTTGTTCCCACGTTTCCTGACCTCGTTTCTCACAACGTTATAAATTTCTGCAATATTGCAATAAATAAATAAATAAATAAATAAATAATAACACACCTCAAACATCTGTTATATTAAGTATGTTAATATGATGGCTGCTCTGTCAATTCTTCGTCATCAGTTAGGAACCTAGGTGTGCTATTTGATAGCAATCTTTCCTTCAAAAGCCACATCTCTAGCATTTGCAAAACCGCATTTTTTCATCTCAAAAATATATAGAAATTACGACCTGTGCTCTCAATGTCAAATGCCGAAATATTACTTCATGCGTTTATGATCTCAAGGTTATTGTAATGCTTTGTTGGGTGGTTGTTCTGCTTGCTTAATAAACTAACTCCAGCTGGTCCAAAATGCAGCAGCCAGAGTTCTTACTAGAACCAGGAAGTACGACCATATTAGCCTGGTTCTGTCAACACTGCACTGACTCCCTATTAAACATCGTAAAGATTTTAAAATCTTGCTTATTACTTATAAAGCCGTGAATGGTTTAGCTCCTCAGTACTTGAGTGAGCTCTTACCACCAGTCCTTCACATCTGCTGCGTTCTCAAAACTCTGGCAATTTGATAATACCTAGAATATAAAAAGCAACCGTGGATGGCAGATCATTTTCTTTAGCGCCCAAACTTTGGAACAATCTACCTAACACTGTTTGGGAGGCAGTCATTATCTGTCAGTTTAAATCTAGATTAAAGACCCATCTCTTTAACCTGGTTTACACATAACACATCAACACATTTCTACAATTCAAATCCGTTAAAGGGGTCATCGGATGCCCATATTCTACAAGTTGATATGATTCTTTAGCATCTTAATGAAAAGTCTATAATATAATTTGGGTAAAAATTTTCAATGGTTGTGTAAACCTACACTCTTTTTACCTTTCCAAAATAAGCTCTGCAAAAATCATCTTACTCTGGTCATGGCTGCTTTAAGTGCAAATGAGCTCTGCTCACCCCGCCCCTCTCTTCTCTCTGTGGAGAGACGACCCTGTTTACTTTAGCCACTTTTAGCCGCTATACTTGCCAACTAGCACATTATTACGAAGATTCATAAAAAAAAAAACTTCTGCTGTAAGTGAAGCTGGATCATGAATGATTCGCACGAACATAGATGGATATATGTAGATCGGGAGGTGCATTCCCTTCACAAACCAAAGTAATCTACTGCATCTTCAGTGGCTCAGATGTCGGTAGTAAATGATGACCACTACGTTCATTATTACATCCAGCAACACAACACCTCAATCGCTCAATTGGAGATATTCTTGTCTAACTTACATCGCTGCTCTGGTATCGAAACAAAGAAGGGCGGACCGTTACAGTTGATCTGAGGTAAAACGCTCATGTCAATCAACTATCGTGGGAGTGGCCTCTGTTGGTGTGACGCCACACCGTCAGGCATCTGAGAATGGTTCGATTTTAAAAATGGAATATTATTTTTACAGATTAATTAAAAACCACTGCATGGATTTTTATCATTATAGGGTAGATTTGTACATACACTGCCAACACATTAATGTTCAAA
>JAHKKF010501507.1:0-14650 GCA_019740295.1 Labeo calbasu
GGCCAAATATTGTCCTGTTCTAACAACCATACATCAATGGAAAGCCTATTTATTCAGCTTTCAAATTATGTATGGAAATTGACCCTATAGTGACTGGTTTCATGGCCCAGGGTCACATTCAATATAATATAATATAATATAATATAATATAATATAATATAATATAATATAATATAATATAGAATTATGTTGTGTAATACTATATTTAAGGCCCTAGGACTTTTAATGATTAAATGAAATTGAATAATAAAACATGAAGTCTAATTCACTGAACTACTTTTAAAATCTAAAAAATGTGTTTTATTTTCCAGAAATTCTGTTTTGACTATTTCAATATTTTTGAATATGTTTTATTATTTAACACAAATGCATTACCAAAAACAGTGGTAATCAAAATTAATCTAATCAAATTAAATTAAAACATGGATGAGATATTGATCAACTATATTGATTGTATTGTTATTATTACATTGTATTGTATTGCTAATATTACATTGGATAATACATTCTGCTGTACAACAGTAAAATATTTCTGTTACAATATTTTCAAATTAAACCAAACATTTATTTTGGCGAGCTGTAGTGAAGACCTTTGAGATCTTATCTCATATGTTTTATGGCCTTTTTTAAGCCCTATGTATTATGTATTTCCCTGCTTCTCTTGAGTGATGCACATGGCATTTATAACTCAAGTTATTGGTACAAAAATGCCAGTGATCAGAGCCTCTCAGGAACTATCAGATTTATCCTACATTATGACCTTCTCCCCACAGACTGTGGTTAAACAAAAGGCCAGAAGATTATGTTAGAAAATACCATGTTACCTTTAATGAATAAACCTAGATTAAATCACAGTGAGGGACATGGATAAATCAAACAGGACACATTTGGTTTGATCCAGACTCCATAATCCTGATTATAAAAAACCTTTAAATACATCATAATATTGTGTTGTTAAATGCCGCCCTATTTACACACACAACGACTAAACTTTGTGGATCTATCGCAAACCAGCCGCTGACAGTTTACAGATTTGTGTTAAACATATTCATTGAATCTGTAAGCAGTGCACTTGGTTGGAAGAATTATGAATACCGCTTAACGTTACTGAGGCGACATTTTGCACAGAGTATGACTATGATTTTATTCACAGGCAATCCAGGGTTTTAGCTACTGATGGTGCTTGACTGAAGTTGAAGTGTGAATTACATCTAATGTGGAGGGCATCCCTGCTCAATGGCCATACGGTGACTGCATGGGAAGAGTCTGCATATATCAGGAGAAGAGACATAATCAACCTGAAATAGAGGCTCATTTCTGTTAGAGTGCAGGGTGACACTCTTTTGGTGTCTATTCAAACACATTGTCACGAAGCAGGTTTAAGTGGCTACCTGGGTAAGCTTGAGTTTAGCTTCAGCCAGCCCTGGATTTTCAGTCTGATGAAAATGGGTTTGTTTTAATGGTAAGCACAGGGTCATATCTACTAATAACGCCTCACGCCAAAAATGTAAAAATGTAAATTATGCCAAAAATACCTATCACTATCATCAATTTAAACACCAAAGGGTCACACACTTTATTTTAAAGTCCAATTCTTGGTATTAACAAACATTAAGTATTAACAAAGTATTAACAAAGTCCATTAACTATGACTTTTGCCTTAAAAAACAACTAATGTGATGCTTGTTAGTTAGTGGGGTAGTTGTTAAGTTTAGGTATTGGGTAGGATTAGGGATGTAGAATACGGTCATGCAGAATATGAGCTTTATAAGTACTAATGAACAGCCAATATGCTAGTAATATGCATGCTAACAAGTAGCTAGTTAACAGTGTGAATTGATCCCTATACTAAAGCGTTACCCATCAAAGTAAAATACTGTAATTTCTGGTCAATTTAATGTATCCTTGCTGAATAAAAGTATCAATTTTGGACCCACTTTATATTTGGTGGCCTTAACTACTATGTACTTATTTAAATTAATTAATTTGATACAATGCACTTATTGTGTGCATACAGTTGCGGTCAAAAGTTTACATACACCTTTCAGAATCCGTAAAATGTTAATTATTTTACCAAAATAAGAAGGATCAAATAAAATGCATGTTATTTTTTTTATTTAGTACTGACCTGAATAGGATTTTTCACATAAAACATGTTTACATGTAGTCCATAAGAGAAAATACATTTTTTAAAATGTGTTTGTTCTTTAATAGTGTTGTTACCTGAATGATTTTAGTGATAGTTGCTCATGAGTCACTTTTCTGTCCTAACAGTTCAACTGCCCGCTGTTCTTCAAAAAAATCCTTTAGGCCCCACAAATTCTTTAGTTTTTCAGCATTTTTGTGTATTTGAACCCTTTCCAACACTAACCGTATGATTTTGAGATCCATCTTTTCACAACTATTACAGAAGGTTCAAACGCTCACTGATGCTTCAGAAAACTTTTGAATTTGAAGATCAGGGTAAACTGAATTTATTTTGTCTTCTGGGATACATGCAAGTAGCTTCTGAAGGGAAGTACTAAATGAAAAATATGATTTTTAGGCAAAATAAGAAACATTCTGTTCAAAAGTTTACTCCCCCGGCTCTTAATGCATTGCGTTTCTTTCTGAAGCATCAGTGAGTGTTTGAACCTTCTGTAATAGTTGCATATGAGTCCCTCAGTTGTCCTCAATGTGAAAAGATGGATCTCAAAATCATACAGTCATTGCTGGAAAGGGTTCAAATACACAAAAATGCTGAAAAACCAAAAATTTTTCAGAAGAACAGCGGGCAGTTTAACTGTTCAGGACAAACAAGGGACTCATGAACAGCTAAGAATCAAGCGTATGTAAACTTTTGAACGGGGTCATTTTATATATTCAACTATTATTTTCTCTTGTGGACTATGTGTGAATGTCTTTTATGTGAAATATGTTATTCAGGTCAGTACTACATAAAAAAACCCCATCCATTTTGTATGATCCATTTTTATTTTGGTAAAATAATGAACATTTTGCAGATTCTGCAAGGTGTATATAAACGTTTGACCTCAACTGCACATGTTTTTACACTGTTCTTATATTTCAAAAACATACCTGCATGTAATTAGGTCTGTAATTTCTGTAAGAACATTTATAAACACTGTTGACCCATCTCCTAAACCTTATCTCACCTTTAAATCTACCATTATCACCATTAACCTGTTTCTAACCTTCCCCGTATCCCACTTCAATAGCTGCAGAAGTGTTGTGCAATACAATATGAACACATTTTGATGTAAGTCACCTAATATGTGGGAACACAATTTTTCTTGAAAAAGAAAAGAAAAGAAAAACATAAATAAAATCAATCTTACTGACCCATAAGCTTCTGAACCAATGATATATTAATTCAAAAGTAAGTTAATTAAAGGTTGGCTTCAATTAATTTGAAAGTAAGTTAAGTAAGTAAAGGTGGGCTTCAATAAAATACTTGGAAATAGCAGGTAAAGTGGATTAAAACCCTGACTATGAATGATGATTATGTTAACAGAAACTTACAGCCACTTACAGTCTCAATGTAGAGGTAGGGCTATGTACAGCTCATTTGTCTTTGCCTAATCTGACATCCAGACATTGGCTGATCCCATTAGCCCCTGACAACCCAACTGGCGCAGCTGTTAGAGGTGCCATCATCATATAGTATTACACTTAAAGTTCAATAAAACCACATTGGTATACCAATTAAATCTACTTTTCCTACTGCTGGAAAAAATACACAAGGTCAGCCTAATAACAAAATAAGGCCATGCAATTAAAACACTGCCAATAGCAGGTTATGATTTACTCATTGTGTATTGTCTGCTGGCCAGCCACTCACCTCAGTTTGTGGAATCCATAATGTGTGTATAGTGCCACCAACATCACATCATTTCTCAAACTGCAGATAATACTCACACTGTCAGCCATATGCTCAATTAATAAATATGAACTCGCACACGCATACCCTGCATCAAAGAGCTTTGTCTGGAGGTGCCAACACCAGAATATAAACCTTCTTGGATCCCATCCATAATGGGTCTCCTCCTCTGTCACAGTGCAGGAGGAGGAGACCCTCCTCCCATTTTCTCCATTTCACATTTTCCCGTTTGCTGCAGACAATTTGTGTGTGATAATTTACACAGCACAGTTTGCCATCCTTATGGGTTGTGGTAGCATTTCATTATAATGAAGATCAAGACTATAGCCGGCAAACTCTTTTTCGGGCTTAAGCTGTGATTCCCAATCAGAGGTACATGTACCCCAGAGAGTATTTAAGCAGGTTGTTAGGTCTTTCTGAAGAAAGCGATTGCCCCGAGAACTGACAAAGCTTGTGTCACATTAAAAAGAGAGGAATCAACCCACACCCACAGTTTTGACTGATTTAAGTTTAAAGGTTGGATAATTGTAATGGCTACTCAAAGAAAACGATCACGGCGAATGATATCAAGTATGACATCAGTTAAGAGGAACAAAGTTCTAGTATGATGTTGATGAAGGGAGCGTTATTCATAGTGCTATGAGAGTAAATAATACCACAAAAAAGCTATGAAAAAATTAGATCGCACTATTAAAAACAAAGATTCCAAAATGTGATTTTTGCAGGCATGCCACAGAATGATCATTTTGGGCTTCCCAAACCTTTCAAGTAAACATTTCTTAAAGTTCACCCCAAAAAATAAAAATTCTGTCATTAATTACTCACCCTCATGTCATTCCAAACCTAAAAGATTTTTGTTAATCTTTGGAACACAAATTATAATATTCAACAATAATATAATATATATAACAAAATATAATATATATAACAAAAATAATGACTTTATTCAACACTTCCTTCTCTTCAGTGTCAGTCTTCAATGCATGTTCACTGAAGAGAAGAAATTGTTAAATAAAGTTATTTTTATTTTCTTTGCGCACAAGTATTTTCATAGCTTCATAAAATTATGGATAGATGCTATTTACACTACGCTAAAATAGCAGGATTATAAACATTATAGACATTATGAAACGGTATGCAATAATAACATATTGCATATAAATTATAGTTTTAATTCAAATTATTAAATGGATGCTGCCTTATTGGGACAATAAGCCCTCCATACACCTATCCTAACCCTAACCATTACTTTATTTTCAACTTTTCATAAGTATAGGAGTGAACCGTCTTTGTATTTCCACAGTCTTTGATACAGCACACGCTTTACCATCTGCGCCACTGGAGCTGATGTATAACGATTGTCTTTTGTAGTGTTGACTAGCCCAATCACACATTGGTGGGCGGGGTTAGTGTAAATAGCCTCTGCCAACAAGACAGGCTACTTGCACTTAGTGTAAATAGACATAAAATTATGTTGAACCACTGATGTCACATGGACTTCAACAATGTCCTTACTACCTTTCTGGTCCTTGAACGTGGTAGTTGTGTTGCTATCTACGCAGGGGTAGAAAGCTCTCGGATTTCATCAAAAATATCTTAATCTGTGTTCTGAAGATGAACGAAGGTCGAGGTGTTTGCAACAATATGAGGGTAAGTAATTAATTACAAAATCACTATTCCCTTTAAAGAACCTTTTCCCTAGGAATCTAAAGAATCCTGCTATAAAGAACATTTTGTGCAATGAAAAAATTCCATAGATGTTAAAAGGTTCTTCATGGAACCATCAAAACCAATTAAGAACCTTTATTTTTAAGTGTGCAGTTTATATTATCTTTGTTGTGGAGTTTCAGACCTATATATGTAATTACAACTTAATAGTTTGTATCCATTTTCTTCAGGAAGTATTCTTAAGTATTCATAGCAACAGTGTTGCTTCTTGCTGTGCACATGTAGTTACATTTTTCATACTTCATAATCATTTTTTAATCTTCAGCGGAAAAGCAAATCATGCTGATTTCCTGCATGTTCCACACAAGCATAATGCGAGCAGCGGGATTTGTTTAGTCTCCCTGAACCTGATCATTGCTGATTCATGCATGATGCTTTGGCTAAACATAAATGGTAAGGACATTTTATTCTTTTTCTTACGAACATGCTATCTTCTAAGAAACGTGGGAGAGTTGTGCTACGGTCTCATTTTATATTAGGTGGCCTTAACTACTAATGTACTTTCATCAAAAATAAGTACTATGTACTTTTTGTGTTCAAATTGTATTGCAAAACACTTTAGCTGCTATTGAGGTGGGGTACAGGGAAGGTTAGAGACAGGTTTGGTGGTATGGGTAGATTTAAGGGTGGGTTAAGATGTAAGGGATGGGTCAACAGTGTAAATATAAATGTAATTACAGAAATTACACACAGATGTAATTACATGCAGGTATTTTTTTTAAATGTAAGTACAATGTAAAAACAGGTATGTACACAATAAGTGCATTGTATCAAATTAATATTTCAAATGCAAGTACATATTAGTTAAAGCCAACTAATATAAAGTGAGACTGTTAATTTATAGCTATAAACACAGAATAAAAATGAAATGAATAGCCTCTTCTCTTTATTCCTCTGTTGAGGTCAAACTCAATCTCAGCAATTTTGAATATTTTTTTAAAATTGGTGGCTAATTTGTACAACGGTTAATAATTACTTTTTTAAAAAACAAAACATTTTCATATGATTTACATTACATTAGTAGTTAAAATGATGTTTTTTCATGAAATTGGGTTAAAAGATTTGTTGCGTGATGCATTATCCAGTGTGCTTCTCTTGAGATTTAGATTCAGGGTTGTGAAATGAATCATTTAAACATCTTTGCGAACCAGTTTTACAGATTCGCAAGAGTCGAGAATTGATTTTGACTATCACCGCTACGTTCCTGCTATAATGCTATAATACAATGGAAAAAAAGTAGTGGCGTAACAGTAGAGCCTATTCATTTTATTTTAAAAACAGTGATGCATAGTGAAAGTCAACCCTCAATACTTGTGTAAATCAGACACTTTGTTACTAAACTCATCTGATATCCATATATTTGAACATGCAGTATTGTATCACAACATATTTAAGCTACAAGTGAATTTCAACATTCAAGTAATTAATATAATACAAATTATGACATACTAAGTCTACAATGTTCTAGCAATGTTCAAATGAACCTGTTACAGGCCACGGCTCCCAGGATCAAAGCATGACGACAGAGAGGGTTAAATACCATTCACGTTCACGCAAGCTCGACTTGAAACTCTTATTGAGCGTTTGCATGATTCTAGCCTTGAGAAACCTTCTTCATGGGTAAGTTGAGACACGAAGTATGCATGGTGTGCTGGTGGAGCATCCCAGTTTTGTCCCTTTGTAGATTGCGTTTTTGTGCGGCGTCTTGCTCGTGGCAATTCTTTGGTGGAACAAGATAGCGCTCTGTTCACCAGTGGGGAAGTTGAAATGGGATAAGAGGGATTTGTTTAGGTTTTGTCATGTGTAGTCAATTTAACCCCAAGTTTTGCAAGCAATTTATTGGTTTAATCTTACAAGGTTCTGCCTGGAGAAAGTATGAAAAATGAAAATCATCCAAACAAACAAGCAGCCAAGGAACAACTGCTTGAAATCTTGACGTCCTAATTAGATTGGCTCTTATTGCTTTAATGAAAAAACATAAACAGAGGGCTATTTGCATCCTTGCGCCTTCTGGTTTTGCTGGAGTGCTCATATTTGCGGCATTAAAATCAATGAAAAAAAAAAGAACATTCATAAACCACGCTCTAAATAAAACACTCACGAACATAAAACAGCCTTCGGCGCTTGCCGCAGGAAGTACGAGGGCATTATCAGTCAGTCAGCGAAGCCTCCCTTAACCACTATTTGCATCTCTCTGTTATTCCTTATCGGGGTGCATTCAGTTTGACATGCATTATGACTGATTCTCCACTCTTGTCACTGATTAAATTTCCATTAGCCATGCTTACCAGTTGTTGTGGCACTGAGAGCTCCTGAAAGATGTTCTCCAAATATGATTGCTGGGAAGAGAGCAGAGGTGGGATAATGACACAGTAACATGATTTTAAGAAGCGCTCTGTGTGACGGCTCCCTCCCTCACCGCTTCAGTCTCTCCCTCACACGTCCTTTCTCGTTCTTGCTCTTCTCTGTGTGGAGTTGCTTCTCATCTGCCATGAGCATAGCAATAAGGCGAGCATATAGAGAAAGACAGAAAGTGTGTATGCGTCTGTGTGTAGGGGGGTGTTAAGAGATCTATTTAAATCCTGCCGTGCACACACGTACAAACTCACAAACGGAAATAGCCATATTTTTCACATCCGCACAACTCTCACAAATCTCTTTTCAAACTATGGAGATAGTTTATTGCCCAAAATGAAATTCTCTTTCTTACTCACAGTTGTGTTGTTCTAAATCCATATGATTTTCTTTCATTTTTAGAACAAAAATGTGGTCTTTTAAAGAATCTTAACATGTCTTTTCCATGCAATGATGGATCATAATGGTTATTAAATTCCAAAAATAACCAAAAACGTAAAAAAATAAAAGATTACCATTTTCTGGATTACAATACAACTTAAAGGAATAGTTCACCCAAAACTGAAAATTCTGTCATTAATTACCCTCATTTTGTTCCAAACCTGTAAGACGTTCGTTTATCTTCGGAACACAAATTACGATATTTTTGATGAAATTTGAGAGCTTTCAACTACCAAGTTCAAGGCCTAGAAAGGTAGTAGACACATTGTTAAAAAAGTCCATGTGACATCAGGGGTTTAACCGTAATATTAAGAAGCTACGAGAATATATTTTGTTGCAAACACAACAAAAATAATGACTTTTTCTTCAACAATTTCTCTTCCAGGGTCAGACATCTCTCAGGTTTCATCAAAAATATCTTAAGTTGTGTTCTGAAGATGAATGAAGGTCTTACGAGTTTGGAAGGACAAGAGGGTGAGTAATAAATGACAGAACTTTCATTTTTGGGTGAACTATCCTTTAAGCCATTCTTAACTGATATTTTTTTCAAGCAGTGAGCTGGTAACTTGTTAATAATTGAGCAAGTAAATGCCGATTCTTGAATGAATGAGTCCAACGATTCCTCTATCAGCTGTTCCATCCAAATTGTGAATATCAACCAGTTCATTCAAAAGTACAGCTCAAAAGAATGATTCAAGTCAACTCACTGAATCAGTGATTAGTTTGAGGTGATTCTGGTGTTCACAGCTCAATGGAAGTTAATTAGTTAATAAAGACTTATGGGTCATTCTATAATTGTGGGTACATCTCATGTCCGTGAAGTACATTTTTAATATATTTTCATCAACATAAAGCCCCGATGCTTAATTTTCTAGTACACAATTATATTTTTCCCAATCACACTACTATATGTTGAAAAAGCCATATCTTTTGTTCAAAAATGATGTTTATATCACATAAAACCTCTGGTATTCAGCTGTCCGATTTTGTAAAGTTGCTCATTCTACTCCGCATTTAACACATGAAAATGACCTCAAATATAAATTAATTTCATAGTTTGCTTTCAGTTAGATTAGGTTATCAAGACATTTAGGTGTGCGCTTCAAAAATAATAAGTGTTTATTGTGATATAACGTTTTACTTGTGTCTGAAAAACCATTGTCAACTAAGTTACCCACTAGAAACGCCCCCCTCAAAAAGGAATGGTTTGTCATATTCTCGCAAAATTTGCACAGTATGATATTTTCTCTAGAAGCACATGGATGAAACACTAGAAGTTATGTTCTCTCCCTTCCCCCTAATATTGGTTAAACTATCAAACCTGTGTCAAGAGTAGATTAATTGACTGTCAACAGTGTTACACAAGTATTATTGCTGCAAATTTTAACAAGACAGTTGAACTAAAACTTATGAAAATATATTTCTAAACATACCATATGCTCAGTAGTTCTAGGCTTCCATGCTGAGTATAAGCCCAATACACTAAAAATGTCAACTAAGTTACCTGTCAACTGTTTTACCCAGTAAAGGTAACATGGTGGACAGTAGCGAACATAGATGGCATTTTATGCGCATACTCCTACAGATCACCTTTATTTATATAGCACGTTATACAATATTGATTTTTTCAAAGCAGCTATGTAAGGTCATGTTTGGGCTTTTGGGAAAAAGAAAAACTCTTTTCTTTACATTGTCAATTCTAAATGTACCCATAATTATAGAATGACCCTTATATTTGGTCTATTTTTCATTCACATCTATCATATTTTAAGTTGAAGCAATGGTTTAAAGGTAAAAACATCTTAATGATGGATTTGTTTATAATTTGTTTACAAACACGCAACTTTTTACAAGACGTTAATTGGTGAACTTGAGTTGTGTGGATTATCGTGATGTTTTATCAGCTATTTGGATCAAGTGTAATGCTAAATCCACATCTTAGATGGCCTGAAGGTGCAGTTAAAATGAGTAAGTAAATAATAACAGAATTTATATATAACCTCTGCCCTCATCATCTCAGCTTGTATGTTAATCAGGGCAGAGTTACTGTGCAAGTGTGAGTATGGAGATAAAATAAAATGCCTGGTATTTGAATGAAGCTAACCGTTATTGCTAATGACCAGCAGGATTAATTAGCGCGAGTAGGATGGGCAGCTCGGAGAGCAGTCTCTCCCTCATTAATCCGCTTGCAGGTGTTCTCCTGCCACTCTCTCCCCCTCCGTCTGCACATGGAGAAGATCGACGAGAAGCCAGCTCACACCAATTCAATCTTATTAGTCCACCGCAGAAATCACATCCCTGAAAGAACCTCCAGTGGAGGACAGCTGTAGATAAGAGAAACACGAGACTCGGAAACACAAAGGAATGAGGAAATTGTACGAACTGGGAGAACTATTGTGTAAAGGTGGTATCTTCTGCGCTGAGAGACCAATGAATGATGTATCTGAGAGACTTCTTTAGGTTTGTTTTCAGCACATTTCCTCCAAGCTCCAAGTCAAATCAGCATATTGTACTATTTATGTCATTATTTATAATGGTACTAACATTTGAGTTGCAACCTAAATTCTAACTTAGGCTGATATATGCTAATGCCAGTTTTGCTCATGCATGAAATAGGGTGAACAGATTTTTTAAATCAAGAATAGCACGATTTGATGTTTCTGCTAACATTTGACATTTACATGTAAATTTACAGTTAAAGAAACGCAGTGTCAAGGCAATGTATATAGTACCAGTCAAAGATTTTTTATGTTTTTTTAAAGAAGTCACTACTCACCAAGCCTGCATTTATTTGATCCAAGACCAGCAAAAAAATCTGAAATATTTTACTATTTAAAATAACTGTTTTTTATTTAAATATATATTTAAAATGTTATTTATTCCCGTGATCAAAGCTACATTTTCAGCATCATTACTTCAGCCTCCAGCGTCACATGATCCTTCAGAAATCATTCTAATATGCTGATGTGATGTTCAAGAGACATTTATTATTATTATTTTCAATATTTAAAACAGTCAGGTACATTTTTTTCAGCAAAACCTTTTGTAACATTATACACTACCATTCAATAGTGTATAATGTTTCAAACAAAGGGGAAGAAATTATAGCAATTAATACTTTAATTAGAAAGAATGCTTTAAATTGATCAAAAGTGATGGTCAAGATATTTATAATGTTACAAAAGACTTCTATTTGTTATAAAAGCTGTTCTTCTGAACTTTCTATTCATCAAAGAAACCTGAAAAAAATTACTTAGTGTTTTCAACATAATAATAAATGTTTCTGAGCAGAAAATCTTAATATTAGAATGATTCTGAAGGATCTGGAGTAATGATGCTAAAATTCAGCATTGAAATCACAGGAATAAATTACATTTTAAAATATGTTCAAATAGAAAACAGCTATTTTAAATAGTAAAAACATTACAGAATTTTACTGTTTTTGCTGTACTTTGGATCAAATAAATGGAGGCTTGGTGAGCAGAAGAGACTTACTGACTCTTAAAAACTTTTGACTGGTTACTTTCTGGAAACTTGTAAAATCTGTTTTGTACATTTTCATACAACTGACGGTTAGGTTTAGGAGTTGGGTGGAACATTATGCCTATTTTCCCCCCCAAAATCATACATTTCCTTAATTTCAAACAATATAATTTTCTTATGAAATCACGTTAGATCAAGTTTAAACCAAATATTCTCATCAGTGGAACTAAAGCCATAAAAATTATTTCCACATTGCCTGAATACAAGCAATGATTTGAACACCATTTCATACTCAACATCCAAAAAATAATAATTCCATTATTGATTGTAAATACAGCAGGGAGGATCACTGATCTATGACTACTGTTGGTTTGAAGCTGTACTTAGTAGGGGAGACTGGGGAGTGTTGTCACACAGAGTGATTTGCAACACCATTGCTTTAACCAATTAGAATTGAGCTACAGGGGCGAAATCACTATCACACATGACCACCACCCTCCTGAGGTGAGAGCAGCAGTTGGAAGACTATCCATGAAGTTAATTCTTTCATCTGTTTTTTTTAATTGAATCCGGCTATAAAAATTGCAAAAAAAAAAAAACTGCAACATCACAGCAGATAAACAAGATAAACTCACTAAATGTAGAAATACATGAAAACTAAAGACGTATTGTGTGAAAAATAAACAGTTGCAAAACAAAAACACTGCAACGTTACACCTCCGCTCGCTGATGTTCTTTATTCAATGCAGCCTTTTCTTGAAGTTGAAGGAACACTGCGACGTGGGCCATTAACTGAGGCTTTAAGAGGGCCATTGAAAATGACCTGGCCTGATCTCCAAATGAAAGATAAATATGCTGCAGTGTGGACATCTGTCATGGGGATGTGGGAGGAGGCTGACAGACTCGGAGTACTAAATCATTTCCACACTAAACTCTGGGTATGATTCACATTGTGAGCGCGCTTACACAACGTGTTTTTCACCACGAAAGGTGAAAGGTTTTTACTGCAGAATGAACTCTATAAACATGAATCGCACAAGATGTAACCAAATGTAGTCACTGGGGAATGGTCTTTTTTGGCAATTTAGGTTTTTCATCTAGTGCAGCAGGAGGTCAGCTTGTTTCCAGCACACATAAAACGCCGTCTCCCATGAGGCGCTGCTTGGATCCTAGTGTAGCAGGGCATGCACCAGTGACATGGAAATTCAAATAGACGGGGATTAACTCTTTGGACTTCAACAGACCCGCCAGTACATTATGTTCCTGATGAGAAACCAAAAGAGGAATGTTAACATGAAAAGCAGAAAGAAATCTTATTGCACAAGGAGTGCTACTATAGAAAATGAGAGAAAATGTCACTAGCCGGGTTTCCATCCAAAGTTGCGAATTTAACTTATGTGCACAATTGACCCTTCGCAAAAACCTGCCCTCCTTAGTTACTGTTGCTACGTCAGACAAACAATGCCGCTTTCACAGTGAAAAATACGAAGAGGAAACTGTTAGTTTTAGTACAAAACAAAGTCTTAGCTTTTTTTTTTTTTTTTTAAGAAATTCAAACAATAAATACCGTTTTGTGGCTCCTTAATGTCATGACAGATCACTGTATTGCCTTATCAGATCAATGACACGTGAACCAATAGCCTTCTTTTCTTAAAACATGAAAGAAACATAAATGAACATCAGAACGTATTTCATTTAAACCACGGAAAGACATCAATACACAATGTTTCAAGTTTAACTCCACCCAAGTTAATCTACTCTCCTGTCTGATTTGTTTGTCAGACAGAATGGCAGCTTCTGTTATGATTGGTCAGATCGCCTGTCAATCAAGCTCTCTGCGAAGGGTCAATTGGATTTGCAAATTAAACATTTGCGAATAACGAGTTAAAGAGAACAAAATCGACACTTCCTGATAAAATAGCAATAAATATCACCAAGAAAAGTAGGAGAAGCCTCTGAATATCATAATTTACATATATAATAAATTACTTGTTCCTCAGAGCGAACAGAGGAAATACAATAAATGTTGTCATTGCTTCGGAGGTGGATGCCTGCTGTTGGAAAACGCAGTCTTGTAAGACAGTTCTGGGAGGCAATTATATAGAAATACTTTGATGAATGACCATAACAACATTTCAGATGCTGTGCAACATGATCTGTCCGCTGGTTAGTCAGTTAGGCCATCCCATAGCACAAAGTCACATGACTTTTTTTAATGCGCATGGAGGAATTTATTCACAAAATGCGTTTCCATCTCCCATTATTTGCATTAAAGGGGTCATTCAAACTACTTTATTATTGATCCAGCATCATCTGTATTGAAGAGAAAGAACCACTTCACCCGATGTTTAAAGTGAATAAAATAGCCTTGACAGACAGTTACTTACACACACAACTACTGAAGAACTTTCCTCTCATCCACCGGACTATGTACCAGTAAAGGGGGAAAGCAGTGGACCAAAGCACTGTTAGGTAAGGGAGGGGGGATTCAAAACATTTCTGAACTTTCTGAAGGTTTTTTGTGTTTATATTATTTTACTACTTACACAATCATTTTACATTTATTATTTACAACACACAGAGTCGCTTGTAATGATATTTTTAGGGAGGACAGCCCTCAATTTCAGTGTATAGGAAGATTAAAAAAAAAAAGAGGAAAATATCAGAGAAACAAAACATTAAAAAGAAGGGTTACGATCAGGCAAGAAGTAGGACCCGCCTAAATATCGGAGCAGCTTTCCAGCGGTGGAGAGAGCTCAAGGC
>JAHKKF010501513.1:0-12785 GCA_019740295.1 Labeo calbasu
GTATGACACTTACATCTTTGGTAATAAAGGAGCTTAGCAGCGTCACAACGGACCAGAAGAAGATTCCAGAGCTCAGAATGATCTTCCTGTTGAATCGGTCACCCAGGTATCCAAAAATGGGTGCGGCCACCATGAAACTGCAGATGAAGACTGGAAATAAAAACAGAAGCAGAAATATTTAACTTTGATTGTCACATTTATTTCATACTTGGTTGTATCAAAATGACATTTTCAGTTCTTAAAAAAGAAGTCCACTCATTGCAGCTTGTAAATCCACATCCTTATTCTTTAAAATGAGGAGGAAGCTTTAAGATTCCCTTTCTGTTTCCCTAATTCACTTCCTACCCACAGTCTCCTTATGTATGACTGCCCATTAACTAATGGCCAAGCAAAACCTACTCACAAGACTGTTCTTATCACAAGATTGCTTTAACCAAGCAGTTTTCCACGACTGTACATTTCCTTAATGCTGTCATAATTCACATCATAGATTAGGATGCTACATGCATCTTTCAAATTCTATATATAATTTGATTTTATTGCATTTTTGAACATTTCGTCATTTTATAGTTCAATTTGTTTCATGTTTTGATCATTTCTTTAATTGTTTAATTTGTTTTATTCCATTTTATAATTTTTTATTTCAATTTTTGGAATATTTCTGTGTTATAATTCTTAACTTCAGTAAGTTCCTTTTTTCACATTGCGTCTGTGTTTCTATGTTCAGATGTTGCAGTAAATAAAGCAAATGTGGATGTAGTTAATGTAAATATTTCCTGTAAAAGTGTCCAGATACCGTAATAACACTGTAAGATTCTTAATCCTGCAGTTGCTGATGCAACAATTCCACTCTGGTTTGAAGGAAGTTGCAACTGAAATGCTTTCGTAATGAATTTGCATGGATGGCACAAGGTACTCTTATATGGACACTTCCGAGCTGCAGATTCTAAGGATTTTTGCCATCTGCATAAACATTACAGTGGTTGTGTTTGTGTTATGCAATGTGAGGATGTGTTCGCAAGCTTACAGAGAAAGCAAAATGCAGTGCAATTTTGAGAGACCTTGGTAACACACCAAGTCTGAGGCTAAAAAGTCTGGGCTGAAGTTTCAGCCATCTTTCACCCTTGATCAATGGCCATGTTTGGATATTTAATAACTCACAATTTTTGCAGAAGGCTGAATTTGCTGAAGCCACCGGAAACATTGCCCTGTGTTATCCTTGGCTGCTAGTTCAAGCCAAAGCGCGGCCCGACTTGAGTATATCCACTCTAGAAAGAGGCACGGAGCCCACACCGAGCCTGCTGGGAAATCAGCACTCTCTCCACAACCTCGAATCTGCACAAATTACAGCAGCACTATGCTAAATGATCTGCTATTTCATCCCTGAGTTCTCTCACTTAGTGATCGTAATTAGGCTGCCTTTGAAAATGGTTCCAAAAATGAAAAAGATTTCAGAACGCTCCGTGTTGAGTAAATGCAAAACAAAAGTGAGTTAACTGTGTTTGTGTGGTCTAAATGAGTCAAAGCTGGACTCGTTTACAAAAATATACTGTAGGGCAGGTCTGATTTAATAATGAGGATGCTGTGTAAAATGAGATGATAGCAAAAACTGCTACTCTGTTGTGCAACAATGTCTCAAAATTGAACACAGGAGGAACAAAAAGTCATTGTATGGGTCAAAATATTTCTTTATGCCAAAAATCATTAGGATATTAAGTAAAGATCATGTTTCATGAAGACATTTTGTAAATTCTCTGCCGTATCAAAACTTAATTTTTGATTAGTAATATGCATTGCTAAGAACTTCACTTGGACAACTTTAAAGGCGATTTTTTCACTATTTTGATTTTTTGCACCCTCAGATTCCGGATTTTCGAATAGTAAATTCCGGGCCAAATATTGTCCTTTGTTTCTAACAAACCATACATCAATAGAAAGCTTATTTAGCTTTCAGATGATGCATAAAATTCACCCTTATGACTGGTTTTGTGGTCCAGGGTCTCATATATATTTGCATTTAATCAGAGGATAGATTTTCATAGATGATATTCTGAATGAACAGCAATCCCACAGGCTATGATTCATTTAAGCACAGCTCAACTGAAGCAATCAACACCTCTCCCTTTTTCTGAGATGTTGATCTCCTCCCATTACCCTGAGCCGTCTGAGCAGTGTCCTCGGCTAATTCCTCTGTTAATGACCTCACTTCTTGTCTGTGTTCATCACATCATATAACACTGCACATCAATTACACCTGTGTCTTTGTGTGGGACTGTGAGACAGAGAGAGAGAGACAGAGACACACAGTATCCAGAGACAGTGAACATATGGACCGCACCAAACGCACAACATGTGTGCAGTGACCGGCTCCTGAAATATTCATGCCTCAGCTTTCCTAGATGAAGTCTTTGCTCTGAATTAGCATGTTAGACAGATCAGGATGTTCTTTCTTATAGGGGGAGTTTCACATTAAGGACAGATTTCTGACTGAGGGACAAAGAGTAGACATTTACATTGACGTAGTCATCTAGCAGATGCCGATTCAGAGCGAAATGAGAAACAAAGTAGACAAACTCTCCAGAATACTTTATTTAGATTGGTCATCCTCACTCTTTTGCAGCTAAAATTTCCTAATTTTTATTTAAATGACTTGGTACATATTTGACTAAAGAGGTTTTTGCTCTGTAGTTTGCCCCTGATAAGTTATTCCCCTGAAGCTCTTCAGCATGAACATACTTCCTCATAATGGTATTTCTAAGATGCCTTGAGGCATGCCACACACCTCACCTGTCCTTCCAGGTGACTACTGTGGGAATTATCTAACTTAAAGCAAGCATGCTGCTTTATGTGACCTCTAATGGCGTTTTTCTGAGGGGATTTATTAAGAAAACATGAGCAAGTATGTAATGTGTTTCAAACGGCTGATTCACCGCCTGTAAATGTCATTCTAGATTCCTTCTCGTTTAGACCGCAGTGTTCCTCTGTCACTCACCGCTACTTGCCTTCTATTTAAAATTCATGCTGTCTTGAAACTGTCAGAAAAGGTCTCAGATAGATGAGCGTACACACTCATACTCCTCCATTACCCTCCTCATTTTTTTTCCTTGAGGGATGAAACATGATATAAAGATGGATTACGTTCCATCACAGTTCTGACAGAGAATGACAAACACTGCACCTTCACCCCTTTCTTACTTGCTTTCTTTAACCTGTCTGTTAGAGCGTGGTGACCCTTTATATTTGGTCTTTGTCATGCAACAGCCCACTAGTTCTTCAATTTTATATTCCACTGCTATAGTTATGTTTTCCATGCTGTGTTTTTAGCAACAGGAACCAAGGAGGTTAACTGCACTGCTTAATATATACAGTAGATTATTTGTATATACACTATCATACCCACAGATATTATAAACCATCTTGGAGTTCATGGAAAAGTCCTTTTCTGGACTATTTCTTTGGGTTTTACACAAACTTTGCATTATGTTTGCAGTGGAAGAAATGTTTTCAGTAATTGTGGTACAGTGATTCATTGTAGAGAGTCAGTGTAGCTACTGTACTTCTTTATAGCAAGCATGTAGGCTTATCATGTGAGATTCACACTATGCTAATAATAGGCACACGGGAGATATAGGTGAATGGATTTATAATAGGATAGCATATAGGCTGGTGAATGAATGCTTCTTAAATGGTGAATTATTTTAGGATCGACTAAATAAAGTAATTTACTGACTCCTACTGTTACCTGATATGATTCTATAGGATCAGACCATATTCTTGTGTACACCAGTGTTTCCTGCATTGCTTTTCCGTTTCATGAACTAATGAGCCGGTTCTTTTTAGTGAATCAAAACTCAATTCTTTTAATGAATGTTTCTGGAGTTGGATTTAAACAATCTGACAGATCTTTCGTTGAATTAAGTCAAACAGAGAAGTTACTGAATCAGCATCTGACTCAGTTACTGAACTGCAAGTTATCATCATTTTGGTTTTTTTTTTTTTGTAAAAAAAAAACTTGGAAAGTTTTTCTTAAAATAAATACTTTTACGCAGCAAGGGCACATTAAATTAATCAAAAGTGACAGTTAAGGCTTTTATATTGTTAAAAAAATTTTTTTTTAAAGAAATACTGTTCTTTTGAACCTTCTGTTCATAAAAGAAATCAAATTCAACTTTACCATCACAGGAATAAATGGCATTTCTATTGAAATTTGTTGAAACTGAAACAGTTATTTTAAATTATAATAATATTTCACATTATTGTTTTTACTGTATTTCCAAATGCTAAATGCAGCCTTGTTGAGAATTACAGACATTTATCAAAAACATTAAAAACTCTTACAGACTTCAAACTTTGTATATTAATTTTTAGAACACTGCTGTACACTGGAAAAACATTTTAAAATGAGTGCTTTCAAACGATTAATCGCGATTAATCGCATCCAAAATAAAAGTTTTTGTTTACATGTGTGTGTATACTGTGTATTTATTATGAATATATAAATACACACACATACAGTATATATTTTGGAAATATTTACATGTAGACCGCCCTCCACAAGTTTGGAAACGCCCTAGAAAAGTGGGGTTTTGGACAATATTGGCGTGAATCCTTTTTAATTTGTGCAAATTTTCCACTGATAAGGGACAACACAAACTACAAAAACATATTTTATTACATAAGCAGTTTATACATAGGAAAAAACTTACATTTTCGATTCATCAAAATATCCACCATTAGCAGCTATTACAGCTCTGCATAATCAGTTGTTGAAGCTATTATGGTGTGATGACCCAAAAATCTTTTAAAAACCTGGGCCAAGTTTAAACCAGGCATCACAGCTGGCAAAGGGGCATGTCTGACTTTGACATGTATATATTGCCATTATTATGTAATCAAAATGAAAATGATTATTGCTGGTCTTCAATGATAATGTCAAGTTACTTTAATGTATTTTCACCAAAAAATGATCAGGATTTATGCTGATATTGTCCAAAACCACACTTTGCCAGGGGTGTTTCCAAACTTTTGGAGGGCAGTGTATATATTTTTATTATATATAAATATATTTAACACATAAACATAACATATTTTTCTTAAATATATCCATGCATGTGTGTGTATTTATGTATACATAATAAATATACACAGTACACACACATATGAAGAGTTCAGATGCAAAAGTCTCTAAGTCCATCTGACGGGTTTTTTTAAAATAAGCATTTTATCAGGCTCCTATGTATAGGTTTCTACCGAAGTAACGGTACTTCTCAGTTTGAAGTAAAAGTATTTGATGGACGTATACTATATGTCAAGAGCATTCACGCAGTACCATTATCTCATTTTTGACCGAGGTTGCTTTTAGAGGGTTTTGCATCTGAACCCTTTATATTATGTAAATTAAGGTAATCGTGCTTATGTTTGACAGCACTGCCTGTATTTTTATGACACTCTCAGTGCATTCTACATACTTCATTAGTATCAACCTTATTTAAGTCTAATTGTCAGCAACATACCAAACCTCTGAGCTAAACGCAAATTCTTTAAAATGTTCATTGACTAAAGGAACAACCAGAATTTTCCCACAGTGCCTGTAATGCCACACGCCGGAAACAGCTCAGTTTCGAATTCGTGGTTGATGCTTGACAGCAGAACTCCATAATGAAATAGCCAAGATGCCAGTTTGCATTCCGCTACCTGTGAATCGCTGTAAACAGAAGAAACCCAATCTTCTTCTGTTGATGCAAATTATAGCCCGATGGAAGCTACATAGTGTGATTATCCACTTTAAATCACATCGGGCATGGCAGAGCGGCCAAAACATTTTTGTAATGTTTGAAACCTTACGCTGGTAACGTGCTATAATGTCAAGCGCTTCAAAAGTTGCTTTAATAGGCTCATTAGGCTATTTTACACTTCTAGACCACACATACTGTACTTGGGCTGTGGCAAAATGAATGAAGCATCCAGAGCTCCTACTCGGCCTTCCCCATACAGCCAATGGCGATTTAAACCAGTGTGGGCGCGAGTGTGATTTAACGGGCAGAAGTGGGTCATGTGTGGTCGGCTATAGCTGTGAATGACTAAACTAATGACATCACACTGCATTTAATTGCTTGGATATCTTTCACTCGCAGCATTGAAAAACGCCTCAACTTCGTGACTCAGCCTTCAATCGCAGTCGAAGTAGGAGTGAGTGATGTAATAAGTGTAGGAGTAGCCTCAGAAAAATAATGAGACACCTAGAATATTAAAATCGATATCAATCGATGGTCATTTTCAGGCCCTTTTTAATTTAACAGATCAGATTAAATCTTATTCAGTTAATTGTGCGTTTGAGTGTCTGTGTAGGCTGAATCGAAGGATACTAATGCTTGCTTTGATCAAAGACCAAAGCTTTATTTGAGACATGTTACTATGACAACAGAGGACTATACCTGTAGCGCACTATGCAGTTTGTGACTCAGTCTACAAGAATTACCATAGCTTTAACCAGCATTGTCCCGCCGTCAAGGAGAATCACGCTCGGCCATGAAGCCTTCACCTGCGTGACAATAATGACTTCTGTTCTCCTCTAATAATTTCTTTCGGACGGTGTGCGAGTGGGTGTTTGGACACAGAAAAATCGTGACTAGCTAGTCAGGAGGACGCACACAAAAACATCACTTCAGAGTGGAATCAACACAATTTCAACTGCACTGCTGAATTCACTGAAAGAGTTTTAACTTTATGAAAGCAAAGCCGTCAGGGCCACTAGTTCATTTAGAAAGTGTTATAAAACCTTTTGCATGCAAATTTTTGGTATTGAGTTGCCTTTATACAACAGGTTAATAAGGGGAAGGCTGAGCTCAGTGAAGACATCATAATTAGCCGGAAAATGTCAAGGACACCTCGGATTAAAAAGGCTTAGATTAGGGGAAAAATGCATGTGCGTCATGAATGCAACATTGCATGAAGAATGTATAATGTGAAACTGCATCTATAGAGACAAAGCAAGAGGATCTTGATTATTTGCTGTAAAACTGAACTAACTTGTATGTATATATATATATATATATATATATGATGTTATAGTCAGATATGACAGTGCTAATGCTAAAGCAAGCTGACATGCAAACTGCCGCAAATGAAACTGAAAGTCGCTCAATACACAATCATCCTCATTAAAGGATTAGTTCATTCCAGAATTAAAATTTCCTGATAATTTACTCACCCCTATGTCTTTCAAGTTGTTCATGTCTTTCCTTCTTCAGACAAAAAGTAATTAAGGTTTTTGAGGAAAACATTCCAGGAATTTTCTCCATATAGTGAACGTCAATGTGGATCAATGAGTTGAAGGTCCAGATTGCAGTTTCAATGCAGCTTCAAAGGGCTCTACACGATCCCAGCTGAGGAATAAGGATCTATTAAAATGATTGGTCATTTTTTAAAAAAAAATTAAAATTGATTAGTTCTGCCCTCAACTAAAGATTTTGCTGGTCTGCTAGTAGTCGGTCGGATTAGTCTACTATTAGTTGAACGTTTAATAAACCATATAAATCATAATAATGAGCCTTTAAATGCCTACATAGTCTAGTAAGTGCTCAAGCGCATGCAAAAAAAGCTTATATTATGATATAATAATTATGAATTTTTCAGGGTAAAAACAGCAAGGAGACTGCATTATCGTTTTAATAATTTATTGATAAACTAGTGCTTTCTTTGTTTTGGGCTTGTTGGCGACACTGACTTGTCATCTTCTCAGTACTGGATGCACTTACATGTTTCATATGGATTATATAATCTGAAACGTAGACATTTCACTCTCTATAGCCTATATTTTTCATGTCTGTAAGACAAGTATACACAAAGTCTCGGAGTTTCGCTCACAAGTTCAGAGAGACTGAGATGGCAGAAAGCACATCCTATTTGCTTTCATTATTTTACAAAAGCACAACGTTTCGTTGTTATTCTGAGTGCACACAAATAAACGTAGTGCCTTTACAGATTGCAACCCTTTGATCCCCATTGAAGTCCACTATATGGAGAAAAATCCTGGAATGTTTTCCTCAAAAACCTTAATTTCAACAAAAGAAAGAAAGACATGAACATTTTGGATGACATGGGGGTGAGTAAATTAACAGGAATTTGATCTTAATATTACATGATGATGTTTCTTTCATTGATGTGAACTCTATTAAATTTGCATATAGCACAGGAATTGAATTTGGGATTTATATCCGTTTTGCAGAGACACATTTATGTGGCCAAATGTAAGTGGGACAATTTTAACAAATCAGACAGATATCCGATCACTAAAAACACATAAGGTGACCAGGTGTAAACAGGCCCTGAGAGAGAGAGAGTAAAATACATATCAAACACACAGTTGTTTATACTGTGTCTTTAAGCCTATTGTTTTTGTATTCAACTCATTAAACTCTTTAGTTAACAGTCAAGTCTATGATCTGACCTTGATGAAGGGCAAACTCTCTCTGTCCTCCTTCTGTTCTGGAATCTCTCCGCTAAGGCAGTGGAGTGTGTTCATCATACTAAATTGTCATACTTCTCTTATCAGCTCACTCCAGCTTTGCAAATGTTTTCATAACTTCTTGATCTCATAATCTTATAGCCAGACATTTAAGGTAATCGAATAGCCAGACCTTGGCCTTTAAATGTGATGTTCAACCAATATAAATAGACAGTGAGAACAGCGCCCAGCTGTTATGTTTTACAGCAGTGTTTGTGTACAGGGTGTGTGTAGTGATGCTTCACTTGAGATGTTTACAGTATGCAGAAGTTTTAGTTTGCTTGATTGTTTGTTTGTTTGTTCTTTCATTTTAGGTCATGTCATGCAATCTTTACTTTCCATTTAGTTTTCACATTAAATTTGATGGCATATTTATGCCATGATGTCAAGTATGTCATGCTTTGTTCTGTAATCTTTTACATGTCAAGTGACATTCTTCCTTGATTCAAATGAATTGCTGATGTGTCAGCGGATGCCAGGTAATGATCATGGGAATATTTATTTAAAATATTTGAGATGGAAAAACAAGTCCTTAAATGGTTAAGAGGCTGTGTGGTGGTAAAGAAGGAACCAATGAACCACAGTTTTGTTTTGGTTTCATCTTAAAAACACCTGACTATAAGTTTCACTGGACAATTGAGTCAGGTGCATGAAGGTATGCTGGTATGGCACTTCTAACGAAAAAGGGATAGTCAGAAATGTACAAAGCATAAATAAATAAAGCATTTTTGATTTTAATTTCTTAGAAAATCTTAGCACTGTACTATTAACTGTAAACTATTTGCTGTAGTACATCTGAAGCCACAGAACAATCGGACACAGTGAATTATGCTTGTCCGATCCATTCATTCTTCAGCGTGCTCAGACAAATGACAGTCTATGGACTTTGCAGGTGCAGAGAGACAGATTCTGAGGAAGTGACATTAAACAGGAAACTGTCTGACGTCTGTGTATATTTGTGTATGTGGATGGTTGAATACCTGCATGTGTCTTTTCTCATTGTGTGTCTACAATCTGCAGAGGCCTCAATAGAATATGAGAGGATGTTGAGTTGTTTGAGAGTAAAAAGACAGCGCAATGAATCAAGCCAAAACAAACAGATAAAAGTACAGTGGAAGCTAAACAAAGAGATTCAAAGCTCAGCTTTTCATGAAGGATATAATAACACAGTAAACAGAGGTCACCTCATGTATACTGTGTGTTAATATAACAAGATAAATGATTCTGAAAAGTCAGCATTAAAACACTGAAATGCAATACATCACATTGGGGAAAAAAAGATAGGTAGTTTATATTAGCTGCTGCTGTAAAAGTAGAAAATAAATCTGTCTTTAAAACAGCTGACACTCCTAATCCTGCAACTTACATAACTGTTTAGCCACTGAAAGATTTATGCAAAAATACATCATCCACTATCACTTCTCATACACTTCTGTCAATGTTTAGTGCTAGCAGCAAGGAAAACGGATGCGTCACAGCTGCCATGATGGAAAGCTTTCAAGTGACTATTACTCTGTTCTGTTCAAAACTGTTCAAAAAGGCTGATGACAAATGCTTAGCCATTAGCTCAGGGGCAGCCTGTCCATGAATTAGCTGCCCACAATCCATCCCTCCACTTCCTCATACACAGAGAAAGACTTTTTTTCCATCCCTCATTAGAAATGTGCTTGAGTGAAGCGGACTTTAATAGAGCTGTGTTTAAAACATGGCTAAATGGACAGTTATATCACAATAAGGCCGAAGTGGCGACAATTTTCAATTCAGTTGATGTCACAAGGCTGTAGAATTCTTTATTGTGGCATTCACAAGGCTACAGTTTTTTTTTTTTTTTTTTATGAACATGCAGTGTGTTTTATAAGACAGCTGGAAGTTTTCAGAAAGACAAAATGAGAATGACATTGAGCCCTGAATGAAAAATAACAAAAAGCACTTTCATGTGGTTTACAGCACGCAGTATCATTTGAATTGGAGTGTGCTGTTTTGTTTCTGCACGCCCATGCTAACTGCACTTTTTATGTGAAAGTGGTTAGAAACAAAAATGTGTGTCTGCGTTGGTTTGTGGGAGGGAGAGCGGGAACAGTTTGTGGATTAGTGCTGGTAAATGAGGCTGAGCTGTCCTGGGTCATTTTTAGATACAAAAATGGCAAATTAGTAATTAGCAACAATACCGCAAGGTAAAAAAACAAATAAACAAAAATTAAAAATGCTTGCAAACTAATGAGAGTTATGATTATATGGGCCATTCTACAGAATTGGTCTAAAGTCAGAGTTGGAAATGTCTTGAAAAAAAATTATTTTTCCAAAAAATGTGGATGTATGCAAATTGTATAATCTCCAAGGTATATGTTTCTAGTAATTGTGCAGTTAATTCTCATATTGTATTTTCAGAAAGTTTTGGAATATTTGTCCTCTCCCCAAAATTGTCACTACTGAAACACATTAATAATAATTTAATTAGAAGGGTTATATTGACCTATTAAGACTTTGCTTGCATCTAGATTGTAAATATATTTGCTATTTTGTTAAAACATTTTCAGAGGTAAATCCATAAAAAAATTATTTCTAACAATATTTTAAGCGTAATTTATGAAATTTGTTGTATTTTGAATCCAATTTTTTTTTGTAAAAGGCAAAAAGTTGATCATACTGATTTCAAAGTTTAGGATTCATAAGTTTGAATATACATTGAGCCACAAATCTAAGATTTTTTATAAAAAATTTCATCCAATGTTTCAGTAGTGACTGTAATGCTTTGGTACCGACCAGTCACATTACAGAATTTTAACTCGCATACTAAAATACACAAAAATTGCATAGCTGTACTAAAAAAGAATTATTTCCCCCAAATATGAGGATTGTTCCCTTTTATCACTAACAAAACAATGATGACATGTTTCGGTCGTGACTGTTTCAATAGTGACAATTCTATGGGATAACACCAAAAAAACAAAGATGTCACTACTGAAACTCCACCAAATGCTTCGGTAGTGACTGTTTCAGTAGTGATACTATTGAACCTAGCTCAAATATGCTAATCAGCTAAACAGTGGTATACATATAAAAACTAAATGTTATGGAAAAACTCCCAAAAAAGTGTGCTTAATTGCAGAAAAAAGGTGTTTGGTAGTGACATTCCTTAAAGACTTTTAAACACATTTACCTCAAAATGATTGGACCTATGTACTCACATGTTGTAGCTATGAGAGAGGGGGACACAGGAATATTTCCTGATCATCAATTTATGGGTTTAGTTAGACTAAAGTAGACTAAAACACGCACTGTTTCAGTAGTGACACAAAATGCGGGATACATTTTTACATAAAGTTTCATAATTTACAAAGAAAATATAAAATAAATATCAGTTTGAACCAATTCTGTAAAATGGCCCATATAGGTCCAGCATAGGATAAAGATGATGTTAATGGAGTGGAACTCTTATGTCATTTTAATAGTTATAATGGTTATAATAGTTTTCATATCTCCATAATAACAATGAGAATGCAGAGAGAATCTATTTATAAAGCAAGACCTAGCTAGTCAAATAATCTCAGAGTCAGAATGCTCTGAATGACGCTCTGAATGATGACGTATCAAAACTATGCAAGGCACTCTCTAAATCTGCTTCAGAACAATATCTCTTGTGAAATGCGTTATTGCAACTGACAACTCAGTTTTAAATCATGCAGTGACTAAGCTTGACACCCAAAAACATATTCACATCACACATGCACCTTTGCATACCTCTGCTGAAAGAGAACACAGACAAAAGTATGAAAAATACTCCAGTTTTCTGTCAAGATTCTCCTCTTTACTGCAAATCTGTCAGGGAGGTGTTATATGCTCTCTTCTCAGTGTAGAATTACCACAAGAGTTCCTCTTATAATGATGTAACATTTTAAAGTAAAACCTAATACTTTGCCTTTAAAAGGAACTCTGGGTTTTAAGACTTGTATGGCTTAATATAACTTCTTACTGAAATATGTAGTTGAAAACCCTTAAAAGAATTACAATTATTTACATTTTTGATTATGGAGGGTGCCATTACTTTCGGTGCAAAGCGCATTTTGCATTGATGACATCAAATGGTTGCACTGGGTGAGCTACTGGCCCTACCTGTTGCTATTTTTACCACAATACAACTCGGAAAAAAAAAATACTGGTACAATGCCACATTGTCCGGCTTTTGGTTGTAATATTTAGTTGAAGGGCAACAAGTGACGCAATGTAAGTCTTCACTGCTTCACTGCTTTTCCTGGTCTAATAAAAGCCTCAAAGGCAT
>JAHKKF010501525.1:0-15310 GCA_019740295.1 Labeo calbasu
AACAATATTTGAGAGAAATAGGCCTTTTGCGTACATAGAAAAAGTCTTAGATCTTTGAGTTCAGCTCATGAAAAATGGGGGCAAAAACAAAAGTGTTGTGTTTATAATTTTGGTCAGTGTATTTGTCAGAACTGTTTTAGACTGCTTTTGCTTATAAACAGTGATCAATCTGTGTTTTTGTGCAAAATGTTAACTGATGGACTGGAGTGGTGTGGATTACTTTAGGATTATTGTGATGTTTTTATCAGCTGTTGGACTCTCATTCTGACGGCACCCATTCACTGCAGAGGATCCATTGAGGAAATCTGTTCCAATGAAGAACACATGTATGTCTTAGATAGCCTGAGTACATTTTCACAAAACCTTAATTCTTGGGTGTGCAACTTAATTACAACATTAACAAAACAAATCAGATCTTCATCTATTTGCATTTTTTCTGAAGAAATATGTTGTTGTGGTGAAATGGAATTGTGGTTAGCTACTAATATGTAGGTATGCACCTGCTAAAGTGTGCTGAGGTTTTTTTTTTTTATTTATTTTTTTTCAAATTCAGACATATTCTGCTGTAACCAAGAGCTTGAGCCACACCGCTATTCTTGAACTTATATAATGAAGTGGCGTGATTCCTAAACAAACAATCAACCTGCATTACCAAACCTTGTTTCCTCTTGATTGACTGCCCTGCTTGCAGTCTTTTCAGTTAAATTGATCATCTAGAAGCTGGTGCCTTGACAGTGCAGGAGGCTGTCTGGCCAATTGCCTCAGCCAGCCCAGCGGGATCTCTGATACACAAAAACCAATATGAGAGATATTCAGTAAACACAGAACACCGCCAGGGACAGATAAAAGCCTTCCCTTAAACTGTTGTCACAAGGTTTTCTTTAGCTTGTGAAGCATTTCTAGTTCATCTCCTCCTTCCACTAAAGGGACATGTTTGATCGGAGTGCTAGTGGGTATAGAAACCTCAGCGGGTCCGTCAGACATCTGGCCACTGTTGTGCATGACACCACTGGGTCTGAGGAGGTAGGGACCTTTGCTTTCACAAGCAAATTCCTGTCAGGATAAAAAATAAAAAAAACCTCCCAGCACAGCAGAATCAAAAATAGCTTCTTTTGGAACATGCCTGCTTTTAGTAAAATTATGAAGAATAGGAATAATATTATGAAATATACATATTTTTCAGTTTGTGAATTTAAGGATGTACTTAATGTAAGAATCTTGCAACATTAAAGAAAAATAAATAACAGACGGTTTGAGTGATTGGATCAGTCAAAAACAGTTTTAACATTTACAAAAGAATGTCAGGGTGGTTTTATAAAAAAAAGACAAGTACATTTGAAAGCATTTTTAAAAATAATGACAATGTCCACACTCGCATGTCTTCAAGGTATCAGGAAAATGTGTAATTATTTTATACTTGATGGTTACAGTAAATTATATTTTTTAGAGCCATTACATTTATAGAGAAGTTTCTAAGCTGAGTATTAAAGCTTGGTAGATTCTAGAAGAATGTCTTTCCCATCACCCCAGCCTCCAGTTGGAGCACTGTGATGATTGGCATTCAATTTTCTTGTTTTGTACTGCCTGTCACTTTAGCTTTACTGCCCTACTGAAAAACCTAAAGACATTATATACACACTAGGACCTGCCACACATGAATCAGTGAAAACATCATCAGTTTCCAAATATCCAGCAATAAGCACGCAGCAATAAGCATGTTGTCACGATTCTAATCTCTCCCATCAGTAACAGCTGCTTAGTCTTAAGACGGCTGGAATTAGAAGGCTTTAGCTTTAACAGGGTCTGATACCACAGTTACAGTGTTCATCAGAGAAACTGTAAGTGCTTATCGCACGCAATGCGGTAAAACCTTGTTTCTGTGTCACTCTCGGTTAGATTAAAGCTGCTAAATACTCTTTTCCACAGTGTGACAGATTAATAGCTCTGATGTGTTTTTAAGTCATCGCTGCTGTTAGCATCATGTTTGTTTTATTTTCTTTTGCGTAACACCTGTGGTGCTAGAACAGATTTCGTTAGTGTGATGCTATTAGTATTTCATGTTTTTGCAATATAAATTCAACAACTGAAAATCAGTTCAACCAAGGATAACAAAACACAACCATTGCATTGTTGTAGTAAAATGTTTTGTATGTATGTTGACTCCTCGCTGATTCATTGATTCATTAATGCAAGTGTGATGACAGAATTCATTGCTCAATCATCACATCACTATGAAACATGAGGCATCAACAGTCAGTTATGTCGTTATTACGGATAACCATATTTCAGGAGTTCATTTTGCATTTATCAGTCATTTTCCCTGGCTTACAAGCCTCCATTTGTGGTCCTTAAATGCATATCTTAAGCTGTTAAGGCTAATCATAGCTCTTTAAAACTGATAAAATATAATTGCAACTCCCTAACTGGAGTAATCCTCTAAATCATCTTCTTCATTTAATTTTCCTCACACAGTTTTCCCGCTCAATAGGATTAAACTGAATTGCACAGAAATGAATAACTGCGTATACAGTATATTTTTCAAAAATACTGACTGTATGAGCCACATTCAAAGCCACTGCAAAAAAGCTAATATACATGTACTTGTGACTGCACATAATTCCATTTTCACATGTTCACATACAATTAATCTGCAGAGTGGCCAATAAACGGTATTACTTAGGAAGAATTGTTCAGTAGTGGTGCAAATTCATATTCACAAATGCTATAACAATGTGAATGCTGTTGGAAGAGATAAGCAGCATAACTGTGCTGCCTAAAGGTGAGGTCACATTAGAGAAATTCTAGGAAAATGGGCAGAATAGCTCCATTGTCTGTTGTGAATATTGTGAGTCATGATGTATGAAGCACAGCTCACACCAACCCTCTGCAACACCGATATTACGTGTCTAAATATTACTAAATGTCCAATCAGTGGTGCTAAAACACACATTCAGTTTTCTCCAAAACAGATAGGCTATACGTGACTGTGGCGATGTTTGATTTTGTTGCTTCAGGTATAGCAACAGTTCAAGGTCACTAAAAGGTTAATGCTGTATCGTGTTGGTAAATAACACACCCTCTAAACCAAACCCAACCTTAAACGTACCTGATAGTATTAATGAATGCAAAACACATTTGCTGATGTCAGCGTGTTATTTTAACCTCTTCCTGCGTGGGTTTAAGCTGTTTTGTTGAACCGCAGTGTCACAGGATTCATACTGGAGTGCATATTTTGTGTTTGTTTGTTTTTTTTTTGCTGTCTTGGTCCATTAAACCACATTTAGCATTTTCTACATAATGGGGGAGAAATAACAGTTTTCGCTGCATTCATGTGAATCAGTCATCATTTCATTTACAGTGAGACATTTGTTTAATTATACTGTTTTCTTTATGAAAATTCCACCACCTACTCTGCAAAAACGTCTGTGGTGTCTAATTTTTCATTCCTCAAATATATTTAATTAAAAACAACAATAAAAACGTTCCAAAGGTTGAAGTGGGCTCCAACTCGTTAATATAAGTGACTGTTCACAAGCTGTTTTATTTACGGTATAATACAGTAAATGATTGGAAATAATATTTAACATTTTCCATTCATTATTTGTAGCACACCTGCCAACCATGCAGTAATTGCAATAATTTTGTGCTTTGTTGCTTTTAATATAACACAGCTCAGCTTTCAAATTCTGTCAGTTTAATCACAAAATGCAAATTATAAATGTGTTTTTCCTCTTTATTTAAAATTCATAGCACGTTATAAATGTGAAGGAACATAAGAAGGAATGAAAAAAAAACTGTATATATAGTCTAGAATATACTCTCAAAATATTGTAACTTTAATCTCGCAATTGCTATGAATTAATTCTTGTAATACTGACTTTATTCTCCAATTATTTTGACTTTATCCTCAAAATATTTTAACATTATTTTAATAATTAATAAACATTAACACTTAATAAACATCAATATTTTAACTTTATTCTCGTAATTTCATACTATTATTTGGGGCACAATAATTCTAATTTTAAATACTATGTAAATACCATAGCAATCACTTGCAAAACATGTGCGTTCTCTCTCAAAGCTCTTCGCATTTGCTCACAAAACTTTGCATTCTCTTGCAAAACCTGCTGAGTTCGGACAAACACTTCCTGTTCACTTTACAGCTTGCAGTGATTCAGACAGCTCTGTACATTAACAATGGAGCAGTTCATAGAGTTTTAAGGTTTGGGGTCATTCTAAAATGCTTAACATTTTACACTTAACGTGGCTTAATGTACAAGAACTGTGAAACCAATTTCAGTACACACCTTATTAATAAAGCATATTTGCAGACAAGCAGAATAGCCCAGAATATGAACACAAAACACTGAATGGCATGTTAAGCATTTTCTCCCCTATAGAAAACCGTTATAAACATAAAGGTTAACACAGCTTAATGAAATGAGATATAAAAATGCCAAAATGAAATAAAAATACCAAATTCGGTATACAGCTTATTATTATATTGTACTACATAAAGAATATGAACATAACGTGTTCATTTGCATGTTAAGTGTTTTCCTCTCAAAGAAAAATGCATTATTGCAAGACACATTGTTTGTATTCCGTTATTAAACTGACAGATTTTGAAAGCTGAGACTTTGTTTTATATTAAATGTACCAAAAGCACAAAGCTTATTGTTATTATTGGATGGCTGGCTCACTACAAATAGGCCTAATGAGTCCAAACGAAGACGTGAAATATTATTTCCAAGCATACTGTCCCTGTGAGTATAACACATGGTATGATTTCTGCTAACAATCCCACATATATTCAAAGAAATTCCGGTGGCCTGGCAGCTTCTTCCGGTGCTCCTAATCCGGACCATGTCGCATTATATAAAACATTTAGACTTTATTCTCAAAATATTTTGACTACACTCTCGTAATTTAGAATTTTTTTCTCGAAATATTTAAAAACTTCATTCTCGAAATATTCCAACTTTGTTCTTGTAATTTTGATATTATCCTCAAAACATTCTGACCTTATTCTTGTAATTTTGTCTTTATTCTTGAAACATTCCGACTTTATTCTTAAAACATTCTGACATTATTCTTGTAATTTTGACTTTATTCTTGAAACATTTTGACTTTGTGTAATTTTTACTTTATTCTCAAAACATTCCGACATTATTCTTGAAACATTTACTTTATTCTTGTAATTTTATTGTCAAAACATTTGGACTTAATTCTCAAAATATTTAGACTTTATTCTCGTAATTTAGACTTTTTTTCTAAATATTTAAACTTTATTTTCGAAACATTCTAACTTTATTGTTGTAATTTTGACCTTATTCTCTAAACATTCTGACCTTATTCTCATAATTTCGACTTTATTCTCAAAACATTCCGACTTTATTCTCATAATTTTGACTTTATTCTAGAAACATTTTGAATTTATTCTTAAAACATTCCGACTTTATTCTTGTAATTTTGACTTTGAATATTATTTCCAATCGTATTGTCACTGTGAGTTTAACACATGGTATGATTTCTGCTAATAATCCCACATATATTCAAAGAAATTCCGGTGGCCTGGCAGCTTCTTCTTCCGATGCTCTCAAACCGGGCCATTTGCATGTTATTTTGACTATTCTCAAAAACATTTAGACTTTATTCTCATAATTTTGACTTTATTCTCAAAATATTTTGACTTTATTCTCATAATTTAGAATTTTTTCTCTAAATATTTAAACTTTATTCTTGAAACATTCCAACTTTATTCTCAAAAAAATTCGACTTTATTTTTAAAACATTCTGACATTATTCTTGAAATACTAACTTTATTCTTGTAATTTTTATTGTCAAAACATTTAGACTCTATTCTCAAAATATTTTGACTTTATTCTCGTAATGTAGACTTTTTCCTCTAAATATTTAAACTTTATTCTCAAAACATTTCAACTTTACTCTTGTAATTTTGACCTTATTCTCGAAACATTCCGACTTTATTCTCGTAATTTCGACTTTATTCTTGAAACATTCCTACTTTATTCTTGAAACATTCCTACTTTATTCTCACAATTTTGACTTTATTTTCAAAACATTTCGACTTTATTCTCGAAACATTCCGATTTTATTATTGTAATTTTGACTTTGAATATTATTTCCAAGCATACTGTCCCTACGAGTTTAACACATGATATGATTTCTGCTAATAATCCCACACATATTCAAAGAAATTCCGGTGGCCTGGCAACTTCTTCCGGTGCTCCCAATCCGGGCCATTTGCATGTTATTTCTTATTCCCATAGTGTTCCAAATTTATTCTTAAAATATTACAACTCTAATCTCATAATTTTAGATTTTTTAATTTTTTAACATGGCACTAAAACGCGTCCACAGCATTGTGAACTTTTATAAAGAAGTGTTTTGGTAATTAAGTTTTTAATGCATCAATATGCAAAACATTAGGAGAGTTCTTGGCATGAAAGACCAGTCACAATGCGTTTTAGATCAATCGGTCCATTAAAGGCAAGGTTATGCAAAGTAATATGTCCCAAAGCTTGTTTACTATTCTGCTACACACTCAAAAGTATGTACTTCTTCACAAAAATGAAGGGCATAGTATAAGTAGACGAACTGGGACACCGCAACGTTTTGTGTGGCACATGGAATTTCTGCTCATGTAGAGTGTACAATAGAGTGACCAATGTGCTACTTCCTGGGGACACGTTCAGCACAGGATTTCTAAATTGCCTAAAATAACTAGGTGTTGCTTGTTTGTTCTGCGCTGATTGATCGTTGTACTACATCAAAGTACTGCGAGAGCTATAGAGAGCAGAGCACACGATTCATGCTTTCAAATTGTTCTCGCGATACTTGCTGTCATACAGCGAATGACAGGCGAAACGGAAACAACCAACACCTGGTTAATTCAAGCAATTTAGAAATCCTGTGCTGAACATGGTCCTGGGAGGTGGCACATCTGGTCAACCTAGTGTACAAAAATTAGAACTTGTAAAATTTCTATTTCATTTAAGAAACGGTGTGGCAGCTCATTAGGTTTTGGAACAGAGCCGGTAATTTTAAAGGGATTTTTTACATTTTAAATTATGAACAAAACATTTATGTAATCAAGCTCCAAAAATGACTTTGGAAGCACCTCTTAAAAGTTACATTTTCTAATAGGATCGGGTTGGTCTGCTTGCTAGTGTTCCTGGTGGAAAACATTGAAATCCCATCCCAATTCGATCTTTTTTCCCTGTGACTTCACCCACATGCCATTAGGGAGATTTTGCATTCTAGCATCAAACAGCTTTCTTTGCCTAATCTTGTTTGAAGTCTTGAGAGACAGCAGAAGTTTTGCACGGCACTTTGCTACATCAAAGCTCAGCGAGGTTTCAGAGATTCCGAGGTAGAAAGGAACACGTGGATGTAAAGCTGATGATCTGTCATGAGCGGTACTGGCACCGCTGACCGAATTAGCTTTGCGGTGTGTCACTGCCCCAGCAGAGAGGTGATCCGTCTGTAGTCCAGTGTTTTTGCTCTATGGACATCAAAGAGGAAAAATTTCAATTGGGAGAATGTCCACAGTTTGGTCTCACTGTTTGAAAGACAAACTGTAAGTTTGCTCAAACATAACAAATCGCATTCAATGGAATAGTTCAATCAAAAAAAATCTAATTTCATCACAAGTAGCTTTTCCACAACTTTCAAATGTGGAGTGCCACACAGGGAATTCTGGGAATATTAATTTATAGTTTTTGAGTTGTTGATTTGTTCTTTTTTTACTTCTAAAAACAGTAGCATTAACATTTTACTGCAAAATTTAAATGAAATGTCAGGTCAGATCTACAGTTTTTCCCTGTTAACCTATCAACATTTTTGAAGCATTTTAGCAGTACTTCACAGTTAAAATTACAGCTTGATAACTGGTTCAACCACTGGACACAAATAACTTTTTTTTTTTTTTTTTTCAAAAATGTTGAAACACTGCTCCTTTTCATAGAGCAAAAGTGTGTTGTGACCAGGAACTGTCAAGCTCCCAAAAATATTTAACAAGCCATACAATAGGTTTGATTGAAGAACAGACTGGAATTAAAGTCTTTTCCTCCACCGTTGCTCTCAAATCTCACAACTAAATCATAATTATAAAGTAGTTACACCATTAAAAATTAGAACATGACTGTGGACCAAAGCAGGATGCCAAAGACAAACTGCACTGAATGCGTTACAGCAATCAGAGACATTTACCAGAAAGCCGTAGGCTTTGCTGCTTGGACAAAGCATTCATGGCACACAAAGCTACAAATGTGTTGATGGCAAGAAGATGTGCACCCAGATTACTCTATTAGCGCTGATCACTGTCTTGTGCTTTGGCGATTTGTCCAATCGGTTCTGGCAGCCCACTTTCTCCAAATTCAGGCCATGAATAATGAAACAATCAAGCTGGCTGCAGTTGAATCGATGCGTCGAACGTGCTAACCGACAAAGTTGAAATAAATAAATAAACTGCCTGCTCTGATTGGCTCACAGCATGCGTTTAGTCCCCTGCTTCAGTCACATTCAATGGCAATGTGATTAGAGGGCCTTGAATAGCCTCTCCATTGGAGGTTCCCTCATTATGTGAGAGTTAAGGTGACTGAATGGTGGTAGAGGGGTGACTGCTGGACTTTGTTCTTTCCACAGCTTGTGCATTAGCTGCACTAAAAATCTGCTGGACTTGCATTACGTTTCCAGACTCTTGTATCCTAGGGATAGGAATTAGCATGAATTTAATGACCCTGGTTCAGAATTCACTTAACTAGGTTGACCATATGTCCTCTGGACGTTTCCTGGCAGTGATTTTTTAATTACTGAAGCTTGTTTCTGCCACTGAATAAAAATTAAAAAGGTAATTGTGACTTTTTATCTCACAATTTTTCTCAAAATTGCAATTGTTTATATCTTGCAATTCTGATTTTATAACATGCAATTCCGAGTTATAAAGTAAGAATTATGAGATATAATCTCACAGTTGTAAGAAAATAGTATTTCTACCCTTAACAGTGGACTTTATATCACAATTGTGAGAACAGAAGTCAGAATTGCAAGAAAAAAAGTCAGAATTGTGGGATAAAAATTTGCAATTTCGCAATTGAAGAACTTGGTTTCATTAAGACCCTAAAGAATTATATCAGAGAAAAAAATCTGAGTTGTGAGTGTATATCTTGCAGTTCTGACTTTAGTTCTCACAATTGCAAGTCTATATCCCACAATTCTGGCTATATAACTCATAATTGCAAGTTTATATCTCAAAAGTGAGAAAAGAAGTCAGAATTGCAAGGAAAAAAGTCAGAATTGTGGGAAAAAAGCAGAATTGCAAGTTTATATAATTCTGACATAACTTGCAATTGCGTCTTTATATCATGCAGCTGACCCTTCTTCTGTGAGATGTAAACTCATTCACTTTTACTTGCTATATTCGCATCTTTTACAGTGGTAAAGCAGTAAAAACGCTGTAGGATGGATACCTATTTACTTGCATGTCAAGTTCTATTTAAAACAGTTTCTGCTTTTTTGCATTTGATAAGGCACGTTAGGTTATACAGCTGTAGTCAAAAGTTTACATACACCTTGCAGTATCTGCAAAATGTTAATTATTTGACCAAAATGCATGTTATTTTTTAATTAAGTACTGACCTGAATAAGATATTTCACATATAGTCCACAAGAGAAAATAATAGTTAAATTTATTAAAAAAAATTACCCAGTTCAAAAGTTTACATACACTTGATTTTTAAAACTGTTGTTACCTGAATGATCCACATCTTTTTTTTTTTTTTTTTTTTTTTTTGAAGTGATAGATGTTCTTAGTTGTGTTAGATAGTTGAACATTTTTACTGCTCGCTGTTCTTCAGAAAAATCCTTCAGGTCCCACAAATTCTTTGGTTTTTCATGAGCACTTCCTATGTCAAGTTGCCTCCTTGGATGCAACTTTTCTTTCTGGAGCATCAGTGAGTGTTTAAACTTTCTGTAATAGTTGCATATGAGTCCCTCAATTTACCTCAGTGTGAAAAGATGGATCTCACAATCATACAGTCATTGCTGGAAAAGGTTCAAATACACAAAAATGCTGAAAAACCAAAAAATTTCAAGAATTTGGTTTCATTAAGACCCTAAAGAATCATATCAACTTGTGGAAAAATGGCATCCAATGACCCCTTTAAGAATCAAGTGTATGTAAACTTTTGAACAGGGTCATTTTTATGAATTCAACTATTATTTTCTCTTGTGGACTATACGTAAATGTCTTTTATGTGAAACAGCTTGTTCAGGTCAGTACTAAATACAATATAACAAGCATTTTGTACGATCCCTCTTATTTTGGTCAAATAATTAACATTTTGCAGATTCTGCAAGGTGTATGTAAACTTTTGACTTCAACTGTAATTTAGTTTCGCTTTCTTTGGCAGCGCAATATCAAGTATAACCTTAATGTCTTGCATGTGCTGAAGATAAACATGCTTTACTGACCTTTTACAACAAGTGTTGGTTGCTTTGAAACATGGTTAGAAGACATGAAGATATTAGACAAGCGATGGTCCCTGTCCTGGTCGTGTCCCACAGCCTGCAAAGCGGTAAATATGACAACACATTTAATTAATATCATAAATGTGCAACTAGGCTGAAACGAATGACTAAAAGTCAACTGGGAAAATCTTTGGCTTAGTTCTAGTAAGCAGCCACAGTTGCCAAATAGATTAGAAATCTAAAGTATGTCAATGGCCAACATTCATGAAACTCAAGCTGAACTAATCTGCATTTAAATCATTGATAAAAACATTCTTACACAAATGTTTTTCAATTCAGTGTCAGTCTATACAATTACATAAGAAATAATTCATGAACAATTCACAAGACCTCCATCAGCTTGTGTGTCATGAGTAAGACCTAGTCTTAAAAAAAAAAACAGACAAAAAAACCCAGCATTGCTTGTGCTGACCCAACCCACACACAAACAGACCCTGTACTGCAGTGTGCTTTGATTATTCCACAAACATTAAAGCTCCACATTTTCATTTCCACACTGCAGTAACAACAATTCTAGTTTGTGCTAAAGAAGATTAGTGCTGACTCGGTGAGAGTCCGTTGACTTTACCCAAAGGCCCCGTATGACTGTGCGGTGACTTGCAACCGTGCTGCTTTTCACATCGAGCAGTCGGTCTAGTGTTAAAACTTTAAGGCACACTGAAGTGGAAGAAACTGCTGGATAAACAATGACTGCAGCAGTGGAGTCAGGCACAAATACACTTGCCTGGTCTCTAGACAAATCTTTGAAGATGAGGTGGCCAGTAATCATGTTTGTATCAAGAGTATACAGATATTTTGACTGGACTTGAAACAGCTTCCCAATAGATTACTACCTATGGGAGGCAGACAGGAAAGTCTATTGCTTATTTTAAAGGGCCCTTAAAACAAATATGGACACTGGTAAAATATTTACTTTGTGTTTCTAATGCTTAAATGTGTTCTACAACTTAAATATGTTCATCACGTAGTAGTTTTTCTTGAGAAAAAAAGTATGTTTGAAACGTTTAAATCGTTCTGACTATTTGACATCAATGTAATTCCTGTTTTTTATTCCCCTTTATGTTAACGTTTGTTTTGTTTAACAAATTCCATGTAATCTCTATATTCAGATTGCAGCCATATTCTGAATATGATGTTCATATTCATTAAGAAATTCAGATTTTTTTTCCCTGTGTACATGGTTGTTGTATATAAGCCGATCTACACATGCATGATTCCTTTCCTGCTGTTATTTTTCAGGAGATTAAAGGTGCTGCTGTTGGTTATGCAGCTCAGTTATTAGTTTTATTTATTAATTTTTTCTTCAGTAATTTTAATTAGGACTGCCATGGATTGAGTTAGATCTTCTTTCAGTAAGTGTTTACATAAAACAAATTTAATATTCATAGTCAAATAGGACAGTAATCCAAATTTGGGGAATTGGAATATTGTCTTAATCTGACAATTGGATTCCGGCTTTTACATGACACAGTACTAATTGGAATATGACAGTTAATATCAGAATACTGACTTGCATGTAAACATAGTCTGTCTCCTTTATGGTTTTATATCTTGTGTAAACTGAACAAAAAAGTTTGTCAAGTTGGCTTGACAAACCTGGCTAAGTCTGAGGTAGTTTTAAAGCTTGAAGTCATTTTAAAGGGTTACTCCACCCCAAAATGAAAATTTTGTCATTAATCACTTACCCCCATGTCTTTCCAAACCCGTAAAAGCTTCGTTTGTCTTTGGAACAAAATTTAAGATATTTTGGATAAAAAAGGTGAGGTTTGTGTCTGTCCCATTGACTGCCAAGTAAATACCACTGTTAAGACCCAGAAAAGTATGAAAGACGTCATCAAAATAGTCCATCTGCCATCAGTGGTTCAACCATAATTTTACAAAGCTACAAGAATACTTTTTGTACTGAAAGAAAAAAAAAAAAAGAAGAAGATGATTTTATTCAACAATTCGTCACCGTAGTGCCATTTTGGAGAGTATCTGCTGGGTGCAAACAGTGTGTGCTGTTCGGTGTCAGCTGCGTCACGTGGATACACTGTTTTTGTTCGAATCAAAGAGTAAATAAACGTAGAAAACCTATCCGTGTCGTGTGGCTGACACAGAACAGCGCACGCTGTTTGCGTCCAGCAGATACTCTCCAAAATGGCACGACCTTGACGAGACAAATTGTTAATTAAAGTCGTTATTTTTGCTTTCTTTGCATACAAAAATTATTCTCGTAGCTTCATAAAATTATGGCTGAACCACTATTTTGACGACATCTTTCATACTTTTCTGGGCCTTGACTGTGGTATTCACTTGGCGGTCAATGGGACAGACACAAACCTCCTGGTTTTCATCCAAAATATCTTAAATTGTGTTCCGAAGACGAACGAAGCTTTTACGGGTTTGGAACGACATGGGGGTAAGTGATTAATGACAAAATTTTAATTTTGGGTTGGAGTAACCCTTTAAATGCTTACATTTTTAAAATCTGGCAACCATAAAAGCTCGTGGAAGCTTGTTACCAGTGCGAGATAACAAATGGCAAATTAAAATTAAATATTTTTGGTATAAATAACCAGCTGATTATGCATACTTCTGTTTACGTCCACTGTAAGTACCACATTGTCAGCATTATTTTTGCTTAAAAAATAATAACAAACACTAGAAGACTTTAATACTTTAATAATAAACATTAGGATTTTTCTAAGATATTTCAAGCTGTTTAAAAGAGTATAAAGATGATGACACTTTTGACATTATATGTTAGGGAAAGCTGTTTTAAAAACAGTCATTTTGGTTCTTATTGTTCGTAATAATTGTTCTTCAAATTAATTCATATTAAACTTCAATTCATATTTTTTAAATTAATGACAGTTTAGGTCGGGATTTATTTTTATGTTTATAAGTCTAGGAAATTATTATGATAATATTATAATCGACACACACCACTGTCTATTGGAAATATCCTGTTATGTAATTTCACATTCATATTATAGCCTAATTGAAGAATGGAAGAGGCTCATCAGGAGCCATTTTGGCTTTAGTATTTGCAGTAATTATCCTCTCAGACAGGAATGAAGAGGTCAAGTGGAGCTCCACATAATTCCCTGCCCATCTTCTTTGCCAGTGGCTATTTGACACACAACCCGTCCTGCCACTCAGCCCATTTTCTCACTCTGCCAAGCGGAAAAGCTGGCAACTTTCCCCACCTCCCTTCACTTTTCCCTCACTCCTCTGAGATTCTCAGCTAGCAGGTGCCGGTCAGAAAGCTTCCTTCAGGGTCCTCCCTGAATTTCAGTCTTTGAAGATTGCAGTCTTTGAGTTGCCGTCTTTGGCAGCCTTGAGGGCACTGAGGAAGTGGTCTGTGCTTGACAGGATCACGGTATCAGGTTCACTCAGACTTAAACTAAGTCGATACCTTCATTCGGACAACCTCCAATTCTGTCCTTCCACACTGCCTCTGAAACAAGACGTCTGAGGGCCAGACAAGTAATTTCACTCAAAGCAGTTTTAATGTGATAGAAACAAGTCTTTTTCATTTGGGCCTAAATGCTACCTGCATCGATTGCAACTTGCGATGTTTGTTTTTTTCCCCTTTATAGTGCAACCACTACAAAAAGCTGACTTGGTTTGTGTTCTTAGTAAAATTATTACAGGAGAAAAAGAGGCCAAAATAGCAGATTTTTTTTGTCTTGGTTGTGCAAAACTCACTATCAAGATTGCCGGACCAGTGTGTTGCTATGAAGTTTCTGAAGGGTTCTATATGTGGTTGCTTGCTCACCTAACACCGTGTCTACACTACACAGCTAAAGTCTGTCTACACTGGACGCAACAAAGCGACTGTTGCAAATCATTTGAACTTTGTGTGAGCACCTCATAAATAGAATAGAATTAGATTTGTCGTGTCATGCCACGCCGCATACAGTGTAGGCAGCATCACTGATTATAATGGGTTCTACTGTATTTTGTACGCCGCTCGCGTCCAGTGTAGACACGGTGTAAGTCAAAAAATGATAACCCGTTCTATACAATTAGCTTCGAATCGCTACTTCAGTTCAAGTCTGGAAAGTTTTGTCCTCCTAGTTTCATCCAGTAGTTAAAAGTCTTAAGTTTGACTCGTTTGAAATACTGCTTCAGTTCAAGTCTTTAATGTTTTGTCCTCCTTTTATCATCCAATATTTAAAAGTCTTCAGTTTGACTCATTCGAATCTCTACTTCAGTTCAAGTCTGGAAAGTTTTGTCTTCCTTTTATCGTCCAGTAGTTAAGAGTCTTTCGTTTGACTCATTTGAATCACTACTTCAGATCATTCTGGAATGTTTTGTCCTCCTTTTATCGTCCAGTAGTTAAAAGTCTTTCGTTTGAATCGTTCAAATCGCTACTTCAGTTCAGTCTACAATGTTTTGTCTACCTTTTATCGTCCAGTAGTTAAAAGTCTTTAGTTTGACACGTTCTAAGCACTACTTCAGTTCAATCTGGGATGATTTGTCCTCATTTTATCGTCGAGTAGTTAAAAGTCTTTCATTTGAATCGCTGCTTCAGTTCAGTCTGCAATGTTTTGTCTTCCTTGTATCGTCCAGTAGTTAAAAGTATTTCATTTGACTCGTTTGAATCGCTGCTTCAGTTCAATCTGTAATGTTTTGTCTTCCTTTTATTGTCCAGTAGTTAAAAGTATTTCATTTGACTCGTTTGAATCGCTACTTCAGTTCAATCTGTAATGTTTTGTCTTCCTTTTATCGTCTAGTAGTTAAAAGTCTTTAATTTGACTTCTTC
>JAHKKF010501529.1:0-13400 GCA_019740295.1 Labeo calbasu
ACCACAGAAGTCCACTATATGGAGAGAAATCCTCAAATGTTTTCCTCAAAAAACAATTTTTTCACGACTGAAGAAAGAAAAACATGAACATCTTGGATAACATGGGGGTAACTTCTCCTTTAAATACATCACTCAGGCCTGTTTCAAATCTCCAAAACTAGTGTGAAAACACCTTGTCAGAGCTAAAAACTTGAACTAACCAGTGGAGTTCGGAGTGTGGGGTGATTCCTCGCTCTGTGTCGCCCCTAAGGCCGTCTTCATGGCATAGAGATTGGCCTCTTCCTGGAATTTGCCAATGTTCTTCTTATAGCGAATCCTCTTGTTGCCAAACCAGTTGGACACCTGTCACGATTTCAGAGCCAAAATGAAACTGATACGTCTCCAATGACCGGACGCTCCCGTAGTGCACTGAGAGTCAGGCTCCACTCAAACGCTCAAACGAAAACAGGCCAATTAGATAGAGTAACTAGATCTGATATAGAAGCTCGTACCTGAGATACAGTGATACCGCACTGCTTGGCCAGCTCTTCTTTGGCCTCCTCGCTCGGGTAGGGGTTCGAGAGATGTGAATAGAAATACTCGTTCAGGACTTCTGTGGCCTGTTTACTAAAATTACGCCGTTTACGCCTGACAAAGCAAGAAAATGTCATAGTCAATAAACATTTGCATGAAGAACAAACAGGCTTTCTGCAGGTTTTATGAAAGTAAATTTAAGACTTTTTAAAGACCGTTTTAAGAGCCACTGACATATTCGTTCTTGTTTTACGCATAAATTCACTTAAATTTGTTCCATTTTTAAGATTTAATGAGTAAACGCATCCTGGTTATGCTTAGATATTTGTATTGGAAAACAAAAATACTGAGTAAAATATTTTTGTAATACATGAAACATTTACTGCCATAATTTAAGGCCTTAAATTACAGCAAATTAAGAGTTTTGTGCAGAAACCCTGAAGAAAACAAAACGTACATTCTAAAACCAATGCATTTGTGCACTAAAGCAAATATTTAATATCACAAAATGCGTTTTAATCCCACCTGGCGTCGAGAAAGCGTGAGCGCAGTATCATGACTGCTTCACAGGTACTCTGTTTGAGCTGTGTCTGAATGGAGCTGAACTTGCGGTGGATGATGGCCACCATGCGCTCGATCTCACGCGGAGACACGGGCCGGGTGCGAGACTGCTCCCTCAGCAGGTTCATAACGTGGGTAGTGAACTCACTGCAGGCCTGGAAACAGCAATGAGATTAGAAAACAGCTCCTTTCTGTCCTCTCTGTGTTTTTTGTGTCAATTTTATGTCTTTATTTAAGGGAAAACGCTGTGCAAACTAAATAAAAAAAAACAACAGATTAAGATGTATTTCAGCTCAATAGTGCGCAACAATTGGGTTCTGGAAGTAAAAATCACATTCATTTTCTCCATAGAGGAACAGATTTTGAACAATAACTTATAAACCATTAAAAGTGAAACCTACTGTGAGCTACAAGGTTGTTAATCGACAGTATATGTTTTCACTGAAACCATTTCCCACATTATTTCAACTTATTTTTAAATTGTTTACCAGTGGAGTTCCTGATGAAAAACTACATTACCCAGGATTCCGCAGAAAATCTCCACCCATCCACTCCCATGAAGCACTGTGAATGACGTAATCTCGAACTACTTGAATAACATCCATATTTTGCTATAAAATTAATTCACACTACCAGTCAAAAGTTTTTAAACAGCAAGATTTTTAATGTTAAAAAAAAAAAAAAAATCTCATCTGCTCACTAAGCCTGCATTTATTTGACCCAAATTACAGCAAAAACAGCAAAATATAGAGATCATTTTATTACAACTTAAAATAACTTTTTTCTATTTAAAAATGTTATTAATTCCTGTGATCCAAGTTAAATTTTCAGCATCATTTCTCCCGTCTTCAGTGTCACATGATCCTTCAAAAATCATTCTAATATGCTCATTTGCTGTCCAAGAAACATGTTTATTATTATCAATATTTAAAATAGTTTAGTTCAAGATTCTTTGATGAATATAAAGATCCAAAGATTAGCATTTATCTGAAATAAAAAGCTTTTGTAACATTATACAATATACCATTAAAAAAGCTTGAAGTCAGTTTTTTTTCTTTTTGAGAAAGAAATTATAGAAATTAATACTTTTATTTAGCAAGGATGCTTTAAAATGACTAAAAGTGATGATAGGGACAATTGGAATGTTACAAATGATTTCTATTTCAGATAAATGCTGTTCCTCTAAACGTTTTATTCGCCAAAAAAAAATGAAAAAACTCAGCTGTTTTCAACTAAATAATAATAAGAAAAAATGTTTTTGAGCAGCAAATCAGAATATCAGAATGATTTCTGAAAAATCATGTGACTGGAGTAATGATGCTAAAAATTCAGCTTTGAAATCACAGGAATAAATTACATTTTAAAATATATTCAAATAGAATAGGAGAAGAGACTTCTTAACAACATTAAAAATCTTACTGTTCAAAAACTTTTGACTGGTAGTGTATATTGTTTCTTTGTATTTAATTAACTTGTTAAAATCAATAGTTTCATATTTCTCCATCGTTTTTAATATAATTACACGATTGACAATGCTTCATGGGATTGCAGTTCTTTTCTCATTTAAGACGTTAAATTTTCAAATACTTTTTCTTCAAATCAAATTTTGTAACATCATGATTTTCCTCGTAGCTGGTTGATTGGTTCACTTCTTAACTTTTTTTTATGGGATAAAAATGAATGAGAAAAATACTTCCAGAAAGAAAGCTGCTTTTAAAAAAAGTGGGCGTGCCGTTATGCACTCTATTTACAGCTATGTGTTCAGGATTCTTGACCAATGAGATTTCGCTGGGGGCGTGGCTACCCAGCAGAATGGCAGCGATATGTACCTGCTCGTATTTTTCCAGCTCTGTGTGGTAAATGTTCCGAATTTGGCTCAACTTGCTTTTATAGTCGGAGTGCTCCAGTGAGCTGTCAGGTGACATCCCGCCAGAGCTGGTCGCGGCAGAGACCGCGGCGGCGGCTCCGCCCCCTTTCTCTGGACCGGCCACTCCTTCGGCCAGCAGCATGTTGTCCAATCGCACGAGCTGTGGGTCTGGAGGCTCCTCCTCCTGAGCATTTCTCATGGAAAGACCTGAAAATATGAAATTCATCCACTCACTGATTTTCCACCATCTTTGTATTGTTACAATGTCAGTAGTAAAAGTAAACAAACATTGTGTATTAATTTTATGTTGCCTGCGTACACACTCACAAAAAAACATTTGTCAGCAAAAGTCAGCTGTATGACAAGTTTCACAACTTTTATGAAAGCTACAGATCGTACTTTCACATTTTCGTATCCCTGCTCACCGATAGGCTGATTGAGTCCAGTGCATTATGTGTAATGTAGTTTTCCCATGCTTTTTCACCACAGCCCTTTTCTTCTATTTGTTCTAGTCATGCAGCACAAAAAAATATGCATTTTTCCCTTTAATATATTTACCATATGTGACCCTGGATGACAAAACCAGTCATAAGGGTCCATTTTTTGAAACTGAGATTTATACATCATCTGAAAGCTGATGAATAATATGTATAATATCAATATTTGGCCGAGTTACAACTATTTGAAAATCTGGAATCTAAAGATGCAAAAAAAGTCTAAATATTGAGAAAATCACCTTTAAAGTCATCCAAATGAAGTTCTTAGCAATGCATATTACTAATCAAAATTAAGTTTTGATATATTTACGGTAGAAAATTTACAAAATATCTTCATGAAACATGATCTTTACTTAATATCCTAATGATTTTTGGAATAAAAGAAAAAAATATGTTTACATTTAAGAATGCAGACAACTGGTATTAGCACTTCAAATGTAAGACATTTTGCATGTGAATAATATGCATACACACATAATATTAACACATTAATAAATATAATACAAAGATATAATTCCACAAATTGTACTGTAATGACTTAATTTATTTTACTGCCATACCAGCTTATTTGGAAATTTTCATACGAGTCATTAAAATTTAAAACCGAGACCATTTAAGATATTCAAGACCCGTATTTCTTAAACTAAATTTGGGTTAACTTAATTAAAACCCTGTGACAATTTTCTCAGAAGAGTATAAATATTACAATCCAATATGTTTAATACAGTAATGGCAGTCAATGACCTACTAGATAAATATGAATTAGAATTATTTTTAATTTATTCCCTGGAGCAACACAAGGTGAAGTGCTTCAGTCAAGGGCAAAACATTAAGCAGGATGACTCATTTTGACAGTTCCTGTGTCATCACTGCTCTAACATTGCAATCCCAATAGGTATTGCTTTATTTTGTTACACATACTCTAATTATGAGAGATTTTATTTTCATTTATATACTTTACAAAACGTTTCAAAACAGCACTGTGCAATAAACACTGAATAATGCACAGCAGTAGTGTATGATTAATGACACGCAGCATGCAATACCAGGGAGCATGCCAAACCACAGAAATTAAAAGACTCCATTAGGCACAAAGCCATTTAATTACTAACCATCACAGTAAACATTTCAGTCCTCTTATGAGACCTCCTAAACTTAGACTTCATACAAACCAAAGACATACGCAATTATTAGTTCAATTCTTGCATGCAAATAATAGGATGCAGCATGCAAATAAAAAGTTTTGTGCTGATATACGGGATGGTTATTTAGTTTTCTAGCTTCTCATACAAGCCAATTATGATTTTATTGTTGCATTGATACCCTAATGCATGCAAATACGAAAGATGTGGTATCACATGCAAAAAAAAGAGTTTGAGATAATATCGCTAAATACAGCTGAGAAAAATGTTTACTTGGTATTCAGGAACTGCAAATGTGGTCTTCAGACAAACCAGAAACCATTGTTATTGATGTGCGTTTAGTGCAATTGTAACATTAATGCATGCAAATAATTTAGTGTAACAAGCAAATAATATGAGTTGAGACTGTTTTATGGCATAAGGAGGAGATTATTTGAGAGCAACTTTAATTTTTAAAAGGTGCAGACCTGGTCAAACCCATAATCATAATGCTATTGTTGAGTAAAAAGTGCTGTTTTAACACTCAATCAATGCAATATTGCATGCAAACGTTGGGGTTTGAGAATACATTTATAAACTAGAATAAAATATAAATAATTATTTAAGAAAAGTGCTGAAATGACTGTATTATTATGAGGTATACAGTCTCTGGCTTTGTTCTTGCAGAACATGGCGCCTGTGTCGAATCCAATGCCAACTTTTAAACCAATTATAAAGTTACAGTTATGATATTTAGCAGTTCTAAAACAAAACGCATGCACATTACTCACCAGTTTTCTCTTTAATTTCGCACAGGACGCTGAATAAAGCCGGTTTCATCCGATGACAGTTTAAAGCGTGTTTTCTGTCACAAAACAACAAACAAAAGTCAGTTAGCTAACATTAGCATGCTACCGATGTAACAGTGACAGTAAGACTCACGTTAAATATATAAAACTTGAAATCGCATTGGTAGTGGAAATAAAACATTTCACCACATCACTTTTCAGATTTTTTAACATGTTAAATACTTATTACCCATTTCGATTCTCCTGACACATTAGCCTTTCACCTTAGCTTCAGGCAGTGATTTGTGTTTTTGTGGAATGAATAAAAATAAAGTTACTTCTGTGATAAGATAAATGTGAATAAATATATTTAAGTATATCTACTAACCAATCCTTATTTTGCAACGTACATATCGCAAAATCTAAGAAAAAGAGTTTGTTTTAAGTCATGAAAAACGTAAACAATAGCAGCTAAGCCCGTGAACTTCAGCACACATTCTAATAATTGTTTAAACAGTAATAACTTTTTATATTTTATGTCTTGTTAAAATAAATAAAAGAACATTTAAGTGTATTAAACACGAAATTATGTCATTAAAAATATTAGATAATACATTACTATATGTTTTAGCGTAACGTTACCCTTGTCTCACGCGTCCGTTAGCCTAATGCTAAACTTGTAAGTTTTCAAAGAAATATTTTTAAATAACTCACTTTGCTTGAGCTTCGTCTAAACTTTGGTCGGTAATCGTCATGATCTGTTGCAGGATATCTCCAATGTCTCGGCGGTTGTCGTGTCCATTTTCTGCGCCTTCGAGGCCCGCGGGGTCTCCGTCGGGGCGGTGTTGAGAAGACGGGTGCACCGGGTTAAGGGGATGCATTCCCGGGTGGACGTTCAACCCGAGACCGCGGCTTACGCTGGGCCCGTTGCCTGTGATGGGCTGCTGCGGCTGCAACATCCTGAGCAGTACATTAATCTAGATGAGTGTGTGTGACTGCGAGTGAGAGTGTGTCCATGCATCACCACGCTGGAGTCCCCTAGCGATTGACAGATAAAAAAAAAAAACGTAGGCATTCTGCAAATGCAAAAGTCAAGATATGAGTACATTGTGAGCACGCAGTCCTATTGCATAGGTCAAAAAACAGCATGAAAACACACAGTGGTGAAATTAAATGTAACCATATCCAGTCAAGTCCATTAAATGTTTATTAAATGTAAAAACAAATATGATAAAGTTCATAAAGGTTTTTGTGAATAAACCTCACAAACCTGTCAGGAACATGGTAAGTTTGCATTTCATCCTAAAATCAAAAGGGAAAAAAAAGTTAATTTAAAGGAAATGCAAATCACGCTTCAATTTATGCTGATTTAAATAAAACAAAACATTATATTACAGTGATTATATGATTATATGATATAGGTGAAATTAAAAACTGCAATCCATGCAATCCCATGAAGCATTAAGAATTCCAGACTGATTTAGGATAGAAATGCGCTTAGTTTTTTTTTAATTTTTTTTATGTAAACATTATTTACTTATTTCTTGTTTGTTTGTTCACTCATTTATTTGTTTGTTTGTTTTAAGGGCAAAATGTGAACCAAGCACGTTCTTGACCATTTTCATGAGATTCACTCTAGTATCAAAACAAAGTTTTACTAAGTTATGAAATGTGATATTCTTGCATGCACTGAGTTGCTCAACATATACAAGATTCCTTTCTGCAAGGGCATAGTTTACATGTCATCATCATGTCACAGCCTGAAGGCTTTAGGTTTAAACAGTAATCAGCAGGGGGAGAAACAGAACATGTTTTTTTGGTGCCAAGTGGAACGCGAATGTCGATAATCTTATTGTAAATGCTAGACGCTCGATCGGTTTCTCCTCTGTGCTCATGTCTTACTCTATATCACCAAGTCTAACTTCTCGTTTTGCTGGTAGTCAACAGGAAATCTGCAAAACCACAGACTGTGTTAAACAAACAGGCCGCCAGTTTCAACATGCAAGACTTTCAGAGCTGTTGAGCGTCAGCACACATTTCCCCTACATATGATTATAAATTAGCTTTGCGTTTGAACAAAAGTAGGTTTAAACAGAGCAGACTGCATCATGCACTTCTATAGTGCATTTCTATACGTGAAGCTATTCTACTAGTTAAACCGAAATGGGCCAAATAAATAGGGGTGGATCACGGCCATAAGAGAGGAACAGGAAGAGACAGAGCAAGCAGACTGTGAAGCAGTGAAGTTGTCGAAGCATCGTGTCAGCTTTTAGCTCTTTTCAGATTCGTTTGTGAGAAACACTCATAAAGATTATTCGAGATATGTGGGAGTTAATGCATGTTCGTACACGGAGGTGAGATGCATGTGGGCTTTACTTGACATTCCGCTGAGAGGACCTCATTTAAACTCGTCAAAGGTTGAGAAGGTAAGCAGGGCCGTAAAATGTCACCCTCCATCTAACGCGGAGTTGAAATAAGTACAGTACTGTGTTGTGCATTGATAATGTTTTAGCTAAGATAGATTAGTTGTCATATTTCACATGCTTATACAGACTATGCTTTGAAAAGTGGCATTATAAATGTTAAACTTGTCCACGACTCTTCAGTGTCTCTCAATGTCTCAACTTGTTTAATATATGGAAAGGAGTGTTCTCTAACTTCATACTTTTTATAGGCTCTCACATTTTCTTCCACGGAGAGCTCAGCAGAAGCTACAATGAACTGCTCTGAGGTCAAAGTTGAAACCTCGGTGGACAAGCAGTTGGAGCCTCTTCTCATTCTCGAAGAGGGGGATGAACCCTTGGATGTGATAAACAGCAGCAGAGGAAGGACCGTGCTAAGAGTTAGGACGGCTGATGAAAACACAAACGATGACATTATAGAACCCACAGAGGGAAGTACACATGATCACAACAATGTCCAAGTAGGAAAAGGTGAGAGCGAAGCGATACAAGCAGAAATGAACGAGGAGACGAATGCAACTCTAGAACATCAACAAGAAGAGAAGGTGGAAGATCACACGAAAACGGACAAGGGTTCGTTAGACGGGACGGCTGCCGGTCCGGAGAAGATGCCACAAGCAAAGACTCAAGACAAACCAAGCGCGCAAGGAGAAGTAAAACTGCGGCCTAAAGACAGACTGAGCCCTGATGATGCAAAGTTAACGGTAACGTTTAATAATTACGTTCAATTTAATAGAGAGTCTAATTGCATTGAGAAGACACCATGAAATGGCTTGACAAGTGTAGGTTTCCTTCCTGTGTGTTGATGTATTTCCTAAGTGGGCGGGACCTTTGAAGTGCTTTTTTAGGTTTAGGCCAATAGCCGTTAGGATATTTTAGTTCTAGAAATTAGACGTTTTATTATTTTATTATTTGTTATATTAGACGCTATCTTTCAAAAGTTTGGGGTTGGTACGACTTTTTAATGTTTTTAAAAAGTCTCTCATGTGGTCAGCGAGGCTGCATTCATTTGATCAAAAATACTGTAAAAACAGGAAAATTGTAAAACAGCTGTTTTCTTGAGTGTCGTATGATTCTTTAAAAATCATTCCAATATGCTGATTTGCTGCTCAAGAAACATTTCTGATTATTGAAGTGTCGAAAACACTGCTTCGTATTTTTGTGGAAACTATGATGTATTTTATTTTTCAGGATTTTTTGATGAATAGAAAGTTCAAAAGAACAGCATTTGCTGGAAATTAATCAGGGCACCTGCAGAATTTTCAAGATCAGATTTAAGACTTTTTAAGACCTGCACAAATAAAATTAATGTCATATGCGATGTCTATGGTAACATATTAAGCTGTAAAATGACTGTAAAACAGTGTTATTTGCAGTTCAGATCCTGGTTTTCACAAAAAATGTTTTATAAAATGATGAACTTCATACTTTAAACTATTTTTGAGAAAACTGATGTGTCAAAAGTATAAATTATTATATTAATTTAAACAACTATTATCAATCAGTCATCATATTAATTTAACAACCAAATTGTTTAGATTTTTATAAGCATTAACTTCTTGTCAATCCACCAGTTCACATTTACAAAGCTGTGTGTTTGCTGTGTAAAAATATGGGTCGATTTTTATACGAGTCTGAACAAAAACAGCAGGCGGGCTTAATGAAAATGCAAATTCATTCTCTGCCAGCAGGTGGCAGAAATATACCAGTAACAATTGTACACAAACACAGCAGCTGACTTTGAAACATACAGCGCTCATATATATGTAGTAAAATCATAGCTTTCTGAAGTTTAATTATTACATTAAGCCATTTCGCTAGTCTTGTCTTTCCATCGCCAAATTTAAGATCTCTTTAAGTCATAATTTCCTGTACCATTTAAGATTTTTTTTTGGCCTTAAATCTGATACAACTAAATTAAGCCTTTTTAAGGACCATTGGAAATTTCTTTCCTGTCACTTTTGACCAACTTAATGTATCCTTGGTGAATAAGAGTATTGAAATTATTTTAAAAAACCTTCCTAACTCCAAACGTTTGACCAGAACTGTAAATGGGCCTCAAAGCGAACAAGCATGGACTAATATTATTTAAAAAGCTTCACATAGTGACACTGACTATCAAAAAAAATGTGCAAGGATCTGGACAATTTCAAAGTTCTTTTAACAGGAATTTTCAAAAATACAAACGTTTAGTCCTGAAATCTGCAAACTGACACATCCCATTATTAATTAAGAATTTAAACTCAACATAAAGTGTACACATGTTCTGCAATCTGATATATTTATAAGTGAAATATAGCTGCAAGCAGTAATTACTGGGGTTCAAGTGCTTTAAGGCATTTAAAGACATTATTTAGCAAGCCTGTAACCATCTATATCAATGATTTAAAAGAGCATTTTTGGCAAATCCAGATAATTTACCATAGAAATATGATGTTTTTTAACATTTATGACTGTTACAGCACCAGTTGTGGTCCAGTCTCCTTTAAGCTTTGCGCGCTTGTTTAGAATCACCTGTCGCATGTTTTGAGTTTTCCTTTGAGTAAATTTAGACATGCCTCTTTTCTAAATGACCCCGTTATAGCTTCCCAAAAAGAAAATGTTAATTTTTTTTTGATAATTATTGACCTAGAGAATCCAGAGAATTGTACTGCAGTAATTTTTCCATATTAAGCGAAAAACCTAGGACTAGTTCGCAAAAGTAGGTGTTTGACATCTTCTCAATCATTTAACAAACGACTTGATTGACAGCAATGGTTATGGAGGCAGAGTTGTACAGAATAAGGAGTTTTATCATATGATATAAACATTGTGCGTATGTGTGAAAAACTGCGTAATGAACAATTGTTTACGCACCAGAAAAATGCGATATCGCCCCTAGTGGCTGATTTCTTTCAAATTTCTCACAGACCTTTGAGGCTGAGAGTCAAACAGGCCCACCGAGTTTCGTTCTGATCAGTCTCCGTTAACCTTGTCTAATGGGTGCTCAAAATCCATCGCCCAATGGCGGCCATGTTTTTTTTAGATACACAAATGTGACCCTGGACCACAAAACCAGTCTTAAGTCGCTGAGGTATATTTAAGCAATAGCCTAAAATACACTGTATGGGTCAAAATGATAGATTTTTATCTTTTATGCCAAAAATCATTAGGAAATTAAGTAAAGATCATGTTCCATGAAGATATTTTGTAAATTTCCTACTGTAAATATATAAAAACTTAATTTTTGATTAGTAATATGCATTGAAAAGAACTTAATTTGGACAACTTTAAAGGCGATTCTCTCAATATTTAGATTTTTTTGCATCCTCAGATTCCATATACTGAAATAATCTCGGCCAAATATTGTTCTATCCTAACAAACAATACATCAATGGAAAGCTTATTTATTTAGGTTTCGGGTGATGTATAAAGCTCAATTTTGAAAAATTTACCCTTATGACTGGTTTTGTGGTCCAGGGTCACAAATGTCCTTATAGACACTTGTTGCACAAGACCGTGCACAGCGCTTTTCTTGTTGACAAGACAAATGGTTGCATAGGTATAGCCATTTTTAGGTTTTTTCCCTCTTATAGCGCCACCAAGTTGCCAAGCTCTGTGGTTTTTTGTCCTGTGACCTCAGATTGAGCTCTTACATAAGAGTTTGGCAAGTCATAGACATTTTACTAAAAGTGGTCCTACCCCTTTCGAATGTTTTGGTGTCCCCCTTTGCGACGTTGAGTCAAAAGTACTCTTTTTTGACAATTATTGATATTCACTCTCCAGAGAATCTTTATTCACTGGTTTGGTTCCGATCAGGCGAAAAAACTAGGACTAGTTTGCAAAAGTAGGTTTTTCCAAAAAATCTAAAATACCCCGTGAGCCAAGGTTTCTGATGACATAAGACACTTGAGCCTGCGACTGACCGTTTAGGGGTTTTGATCGATTTCGTACTTTTGATCACTGTAGCGCCCCCGTCAGGCCGATTGGGGCAAGCCTTGGTCACTTTGTAGGCGTAGTGAGTACTACCATCCCTCCAAGTTTCAAGTCTCTATGACCTACGGTTTGGTCTGCACAGTCAGTTTTGCATGGAGATCACTGATCCTTGGCCATTCTAACAATTACAATGAACTTGAACCCCTAAAAAGTATATTCATCAAGAAACAGCCTTGATTTTATCCATCAGAAACTGACTGGATTGTGTTGAGGAAATACTAGCACTTTTCTAAGCAATCTGACTTTTGGAAATTAAGCTTAGACACTTCTGAATGGACTCTTTTGACAACAGACCTGTATGAGGTTCTTGATATGGTGATGATTTGTTTGTGATGTGCTCAGGTTCACAGGACATCTCCAGATTTCCCAGACGCTTTGTGCGAGCTGTTGTTCGCGTTACAAGAAGGCCGGCGACTCAACGACCAGCGCTGCTCGTTCCGTCTGGAGCACCGCAGGAGATGTTACTCAGAGCCCAGCACACCTCGCCACAGCCAGAGAGGTGAAGAAACAAACTGAACGTATTTCATCATCATAGTTATAGAAAATAATACACACTGTGTCTTTCCAAACAGTGGTGTTCTCCTCCATGACATCCCTGCAGAAGGAGGAGTTCTTCGATTTGTTGGCGACTTCTCAGGGTCGTCGACTGGATGACCAGCGAGCAGAACTCCAGAACGTTCCCTCTGCCCCCCCACCTCCGCTGCCCAAGCCCAAACAGAGGAAGAGCAGCTGGAAGATCCCAGAGGTCACCCGAACAGTTCCCACGCAAGCGCCCAAAGAGGACTTATACAACATGATCGTCAATTCACAAGTGAGTGATGCTGAGATGCTGTTTATCGCTACTGGAATAGACACATTTGACCTATTCTGTAACTGGCATGTTTGTTTTTGTATTTGAATTATGTCAGGAACGCTTTCTTTTCTTATTGGTAACTTCGTATTGGTAAGTTCTCAAACTTGTTGATGCCAAGGGCCCCGAAGATGATGAGACTCCATTCCAAAAATATTACACAGGCAGATGTATATTCCCATGTGTAAAAAGACACGGTTAAACTGTGTGGAAAAAAAATAGTAAACATGATTTTAGAAACAAACTTTTGTTTATTTATAAAAAAAATTAATAACTTTCTTGCCATTAAAAACTCTGGCTGGCACATAAAGATCACAATTAATCTTAGAATTTCTGGTCAGTAATGTCAAATCAGTAAAGATTTTTTTTCTAATGTTTTTTTTTTTAATTAAAATAATAATAATAATTTAAAATATATTTAATTTGTGAAATAATAATAATAATAATAATAATAGCAATTATTATTATTATTATTATTAAATTGCAAAATGCAAAATGTTATGATTAATATCACAATTTTTGGTCGGTAATGTCAAATTCTTAAAAGGCTAATGTTTTTTAATTTCTAAAATTATTATTATTGTATTAACTTTTTCATAACGACTACAATAATAATAATAATTATAATAATTTATTGTAATGTTAAAAATACTATTTATTATAACATTATATATATATATATATATATATATATAATAAATAATTACAAAACGTCTATTTATGTCAGTGAAAAAATTATGGTCAGTGATATCAAATTGGTTAATCT